>ML409206.1:693-62738 GCA_005239525.1 Nicotiana knightiana | reverse complement strand
CGCTTGGGCTGAAGGAGCCCCTCCGGAGTCTGTACACACCCCCAGTGAGCACAGGTACCTACTGAGTGCGAGTGCCGAGTGACGAGTGTCGAGTGATTAGGAGGCATGAGTGGCAGTGAGGTTGCCCGGGGGACTGATACTGAGTGATTGTGAGGTATGCTGGGTGACTGATTTCTGAGTGATGTTTTACCTGAGGGGCGATTTATGATTCATGTTTTGGCCCGAGGGGATATTTATGATTTATTTCATTTTACACTAAACTCTTCGGGTATTTTATTTCTGAAATTGTTGGAAATACACATTTTTCAAAGGATTATACTGAAGTTGGCTTTTAAAGCATGTTGATTTCATATACATATACATATACATATACATATACACATACATACATACATACATATATATATACATATATACATACATACATATATATATACATATATATATATATATATACATATATACATATATACATATATACATACATATATATACATATATATACATATATATATATATACATACATATATATACATATATATACATATATACATATATATACATATATATGTATACATATATATATATATNTTCAAAGGATTATACTGAAGTTGGCTTTTAAAGCATGTTGATTTCATATACATATACATATACACATACATACATACATACATATATATATATATACATATATATATATACACATATATATATATATACATATATATATAAATACATATATATATAAATACATATATACATACATATATACATATATATATACATATATATATATATATATACATATACATATATATATATATATATATATATATATATATATATATATATATATATATATATATATATACATATATATATATATATACTGTTGGAAAGAAAGGTTGTGCTTATATACATATATATATATATATATATATATGTATATATACATATATATACATATATATATATATATATATACATATATATGTATATATATATGTATATATATACATATATATGTATATATATGTATATATATATATATATACTGTTGGAAAGAAAGGTTGTGCTTATGGTGAATTGATGATTTGATCTTATATATTTCTTACTGCTTAGACTTCATTTATTTTCATTACTACTGAGTTGACGTACTCACATTACTCCTTACACCCCTGTGTGCAGATACAGGTGCTGGTACCGAGCGCTAGTTTTCTTCCTTCGTGTGGAGCCGGAGTTGGGACTTCGAGGTAGCTGTTCAGCGTCCACAACATCTCTTTTGCCATTTCTTGTTTTGTACTTAGTTCCTCGTTCCGAGTCTTGATGCATTTTGACATTCGGGTTATTTTGTACTGCTTGTAGATGCTCATGACGGTTGACTCCAAGTTTTGGGGTAGTGTGTAAATTGTTTATTTCATTTTGTTTCTTTAAAATGGTTAAGCGAAAGAAATTTTGTGAAAGATCAGAATAGTTTTAAAAATTATGAAATATTATGTCAGTATGTAATTGTTGGCTATCCTAGTTCCATGATAGGCGTCGTCACGGCCGGCTTAGGATTTGGGGTCGTGACAATTGCACGACAATTTGATAGTTTCTGAAATAACTCTGGGCACGTTCGAGGACGAACATTTGTTTAAGTGGGGGAGGATGTAATGATCAGGTCGGTCGTTCTGAGAGTTTAGCCCCGTTTCCCCTATTCTGATTCATTTTGTGTGGTTCAGCTCTTGGGTGTTTTGTTGGATTGGTTGGCTCGGGTTCGGAGTGGTCGTGGTGAGAATTGAGACACTTAGTCTCTTAAATTGGCCTGATGTAACGACTCGGCCGGTCGTTACGTGAGATTAGCCCTATTTCCCCCGTTTTTGCATTATCATATGTTTCATAGCCTATTTATGTTATGTTGGGTTGGTTGGTTCAGGTTCGGAGTAGTCGTGGTGAGAACTGAGACACTGAGTCCCTTAAATTAGCTTAATAATTAAAAAAGTAAACTCTGGTAAACTACCTCGGAATGCAGATTTTATGGCTCGGGTAGATTCATTAGGTGATTTGGGACTTAGGAGTGTGTTCGGAATGGAGTTTTGATGTACGGTGTAGAATTAGGCTTGAATTGGCAAAACTTAATTTTTGGCGATTTCCGGTCGGTAGTGGAAAATAGGCTATCGGGGTCGGAATGGGATTCCAGAAGTTAGAGAAGGTTCGTAATGTCATTTTGGATATGGGTGCAAATTTTCAGGTCAATCGGATGTGTTTTGGTTGGTTTCGGCATCATTGGCAAAATTTAGAAGTTTCAAAGTTCATAGGCTTGAATTTGATGTAATTTTGGTGTTTTCGTGTTCTTTTTGATGTTTCGAAGGCTCGACTAGGTTTGAATGATTATATGGGGTGTGTTGGTAGGTTTGGTTGAGAATCGGGGGCCTCGGGTGAGTTTCAGGCGGTTAACTGATCGATTTTTAGTTTTGGAACTTGGCTGGTTTGCTGGTGTTTTTGCAACAGAGTTTTACTCTATGTGTTCGCGGAAGAGGGTTCGCGTTCGCATAGAGTGTTTGGTGGAAGGGGGCCAGTTTTTCAATGCGTTCGCAGGCGAAGGGGTGCGAATGCGGAGTGTTGAGCAGGGTGGCCATCGCGAATGCGGGGTTGCGTGTGCGTTCGCGTAGAGAAGGAAGCACTTGAGGACCCCTGGACCATTGGCCATTGTGATCACGTAGGAGCCCATGCGTTCGCGAAGGCTTGGGGTGGTGGAGCAGGCGTTTGCATGGCTTTTGGTGCGTTCGCGTAGAGTAAAAATTAGGGACCTGTTGGATTGTTCTATGCGAACGCGGTCAATGTGATGCGTTCGCAAAGAAGAAAAGTCTGGGCAGACAATTTAAGTTCTAAATTCGGGGGTTCTTGGCCATAACAAAATATTTCATTAGAGAGCTGAGGGAAAGGAGATTTTGGACGAGCTTTTCGGTGGGGTTCTTGTGATAATTTTTCTTCAATCATTTTTGGTTCAATTTCATGATTTTGTCTTGATTTTCACCATGCAATTTGAGGAATTAAAGTAGAAAAGTTGGGGAAAATGAGACGAAAAATTTGGAAAATTCTTTTGGTGATTTGAGTGGGCAATTGAGGTCGGATATGGGTAGACTCGTAAGGGAACGAGGTTTCTAGTGATGTAAATTTTATCGAATTCTGAGACGTGGGACTGGGGCTCGGGTTTGGCTGAATTTCGAGTATTTTGTATAAATTGATAACTTTTTATTGGGTTGTGTTCCTTTAGTATATATAGATGATGTTAATCCGATTTTGGTTAGATTCGGAGTAATCAGGATCCAATTAGAGGAGCAAGCGCATCGCGGAGTAGCTTTTGGGCTGTCTTGAGGTAAGTAATGAATGTAACTCTAAACCTGAGGGTGTGACACCCCGTGATTTGGTATGGTTTTAGTAAATGAGGTGACTCACATGCTAGGTGACGAGCGTGGAGGCGTGCACCGATAAGGATTGTGACTTCGTCCGTCCCGTAGCGTCTATTAAGCCGCATATTCGATTTGAAACCTTATGATATCTTGCATTTTAGAAATTTATACTTGTTTATGGGCTGTGAGCCATGATTGGGGCATTGTGCTGACATGTTAGACCCCCAGAGGTACTTTGACACTATTCTACCACTATCCTAATAGAACATCTTTGAACTCAGTCATGTTTCCTACTTGTTGTTATTTTCACCATTATCACACTTCTTTGAAAACTCTAAGAAGTATTTTTGGGCTGAGTCCCGTGAGTTGAGATGAATTTTCCCAAGTGGCTTGTGAGGGTGACTGAGTCAGGCCGAGAGCCGAGTATGTGAGGATAGTTATGGGACGGGCTACACCGCATCAATATATATGTTATGTATTACATGTGGGTCGGGCTGCACGCCGCAACAATATAGATTATATATATATGGATCGGGCTGCACGCCACAACAATAAATTTTATATACGGATCGGGCTGCACGCCGCAACAATATACATATTGGATCGGGCTGCACGCCGCAACAAATATAGCGCTTGGGTTGAAGGAGCCCCTCCAGGAGTCTGTACACCCCCAGTGAGCACAGTCGACTATTATATGGATCGGGTTGCACGCCGCAACAGTATGGATATATATATATATATATATATAAATGTTGTGGAGCGGGTTGCCAGCCGCAACAGTTGTGTGTTCATGGTACTTACTGAGTGCGAGTGTTAAGTGAGAGCATGAGTTATTGATAGTGGAGTCACGAGTGACCGAGAGGCTTGCCCGAGAGGCTTTATTGTGAATGATATTGTGCCCGAGGGGCTTATATTTTATGAAATGTTGTTTTCACTCTTCTTTACACGGATCCTCTGATGATAAATGTTTTTATATGAGATTTTTAAATGGAAACTGGAGTTTTATGAAATATTAGTAATTGTAGATTCCTGACTTGATTTATCCATTACCACTGTTATTCATTATATGGAATTACATGATTTAAAAATGCTCGTCACTACACTCCAGTTTTTAGTTACTTTGATTACTTACTGAGTTGGCGTACTCACGTTACTCCATGCACCTCTGTGTGCAGATCCAGGTACCAGACCATCTCACTAGTTGATTTCCGGACGAGCTTGGAGTTGTTAGAGGATTGAGGTAGATGCTCGGCGTCCCCATCTCACCTCCTTTTCTTCCCTCAGATCATAGTTTCTTTTGGTCTTTTGGTACCTCAGACTTTTGTTGTAGCAAGCCTCTATGTTATACATTGTATTTTTTTTGTTTTTTTCAGTCTTAGATGCCCATGACAGTGACTCCAGGTTTTGGGAAAGTGTGTTTTTTGTTTCAGCTCATTCTGCTATTTTTAAAATTTGCTAAATTTTGGGAAGTTATTATATATATATATATATATATATATATATATATTGATAGTCGGAAATGGTTGGCTAGCCTAGTTCCATGATAGACGCCATCACGGCCGGTTAAGATTTGGGGTCGTGACAAGTTGGTATTAGAGCCTAGGTTACATAGGAATCAACGGTCATGAGCAGGTTTAGTAGAGTCTTGCGGATCGGTACGGAGATGTCTGTACTTATCTTCGAAAGGCTACAGAACCCTTAGGAACAATCTCATTTTTCTTGAATTCTGTTGTGCCATTTGATTGATTCTAGAAATCTAAACTTCTGTTGTTTCATTCTCTCACAGATGGTGAGAACTTGCGCCACCAATCAGGGCGATCTGCCACCAGCTAGACTAGCGAGGGGTCGAGGCCGTGGTAGAGGTAGGGGGCCAGCCCGTGCGGCAGCCAAGACAGTATCAGTTGATCCCCTACTACTCAGGATCAGGTTCCCGCCGCAGATGCTCCAGCGGGACAGGCTCAGGCACCGAAAGTGCCTATTGTTATTCCAGGTCTTTAGGAGACCTTGGCCCAGATCTTGACGGTTTGTACCACCCTTGCTCAGGAAATTGCCGCTACTTCTCAGGCCGATGGAGGCAGTCAGACTCCAGTTGCCCGGACACCTGAGCAGGTTACTCAGGGCCAGCAGACACCGGGGGCGGTTCTAGCCCAGCCGGTTGCTCTAGTTGAGGACTTCGTGGTCCCAGCTATGCCAGATGATGAGCAGTGTAGGCTGGAGAGGTCTAGTAGACTACAGCCTCCGACATTCAGTGGTGCCGAGGGCGAGAATGCCCAGGGTTTTCTAGATAAGTGCCAGAGGATGCTGCGTACTGCTGGGATTTTGGAGACCAGTGGGGTCTCATTTGCTACTTTTCAGTTCTCTGGTGCTACCTTCACTTGGTGGGAGTATTTTGAGAGGCGTAGGCTTGTTGGTTGAACCCCCTTACCTGGTAGCAGTTCTCCACTATCTTCTTTGAGAAGTATGTACCCCAGTCACATAGGGAGGAACGACGCAGGCTTTTTGAGTAGCTACATTAGGGAGAGCGATCAGTGATGCAGTACGAGATGTGGTTTCGGAGTTGGCTCGTCACGCCATCGAGTTAGTCCCTACTGATAGGGAGAGGATTAGGAGGTTTATAGATGGCCTTACTTATCATCTCCGCCTTTTCATGACCCAGGAGAGAGTATCAGATGCTATATTCGAACAGGTTGTTGATATTGCTTGAGATATTGAGTCGGTTCGCCGCCAGGAGCGGGTACAGAGAGAGGCCAAGAGGACTCGTGGATCGGGTGGTTCTAGTGGTGCTCCTTCTAGGTGGCAGTTTCAGTATGGCAGGGGCCGTTCATTCAGGCCTCCTCGGTTAGGCCGCCCAGCCTATAGTGGTGCATCTTAGGGGCATGGCCCTCGCGGTTTTCATCCAGGCCATTCTTCATTCGGTGCCCTTCCAACTCAAAGCACAGCTCGAGCACCATCAACTCAGGGTTTTTCTATGCATGGTTCTTCTAGTGGCCATTCTGGTGCCAGGGGTTCATTTCAGTCCCAGTCCCCAACTCCAGGGAAATGTTTTAAGTGTGGAGAGTTCGGGCATATGAGGAGGCAGTTTCCTCATCTTCTTGGAGGTCCATCTCAGCTAAGGATCCAGCCTTCGACTTCAGCTCTAGTTACTTCACCACCCACCTAGGCAGCCAAGATTGGTAGTCAGTCAGCTAGAGGCCGCCGTAAAGGGGGAGATCGAGCAGGTGGAGGTCAGGCCCGTATGTATGCCTTTCCATCCAGGCCAGATTTTATGGCCTCCGATGCAGTGATCGTAGGTATTGTCTTAGTCTGTTGCCGAGATGCTTTGGCTTTATTTGACCATGGTTCTACATATTCCTATGTTTCTTCATATTTTGCCCATTTTCTGGATATGCCCCCTGAGTCTTTAGTTACCTCTGTTCATGCGTCGACTCCGGAGGGTGATACTGTTATTGTGGACCGTGCGTATTGGTCGTGTGTGATATCTATTGGGGGTCTGGAGACCCGAGTTGACCTACTGTTACTCAGCATGGTCGATTTTGATGTGATATTGGGCATGTATTTGTTATCTCCGTGTCACACTATTATTGATTGTCACGCTAAGACCGTGACGTTAGCTATGCCCGGATGTCTAAGGGTTGAATGGAGAGGTTCTTCTGATTAGGTGCCTAGCAGGGTGATTTCCTACCTGAAGGCTCAGCATATGGTTAAGAAGGGGTGTTTATTATATCTGGCTTTTGTGAGGGATGTTAGTGGTGAGACTCCCACTGTTGATTTGGTTCCTGTGGTCCGTGACTTTCGGGACGTGTTTCCTGCAGACCTGCCGGGCATGCCACCTGACAGGGACATTGTATTTGGTATTGACCTGGTGCCGGCACCCAACCTATTTCTATTCCACCTTATCATATGGCACCATCGAAGCTAAAGGAATTAAAGGAGAAGCGTCAGGAACTCCTAGATAAGGGGTTCATTCGGCCAAGTGTGCCACCTTGGGGTGCACCGGTGTTGTTCGTGAAGAAGAAGGATGGGTCTATGCGTATGTGTATTGACTATCGGCAGTTGAACAGGGTTACAGTGAAGAACCGGTATCCCTTTCCTCGTATAGATGACTTGTTTGATCAGTTGTAGAGTGTCAGGGTATTTTCCAAGATTGACTTGCGTTTCGGGTATCATCAATTGAAGATTCGGGGGCCAAACATCCTGAAGACTGCTTTCAGGACTAGATACGATCATTATGAGTTTCTGGTTATGTCATTCGGGCTAACCAATGCCCCAGCAACCTTTATGCACTTGATGCATAATGTATTCCGGCCTTATCTGGATTCTTTCTTCATCGTGTTTATTGACGATATCTTGGTATATTCCCGATCTCAAGAAGATCATGAGCAAGATTTGAGAGTTGTGCTTCAGACCTTGAGAGAGAAGAGATTGTATGCAAAATTTTCAAAGTGTGAATTCTGGCTTGCTTCAGTAGCATTCTTGGGGCACGCGGTGTCCAGTGAGGGTATTCAGTTTGATCCGAAGAAGGTAGAGACGGTGAAGAGTTGGCCTAGACCGTCATCAGCTACCGAGATTTGCAGCTTACTTGGTTTGGCAGGGTACTATCCCCGTTTCGTTGAGGGATTTTCATCTATTGCGGCACCTATGACCAGACTGACCCAGAAGGGTGCTCAGTTCAGGTTGACTGAGGAGTGTGAGGATAGATTTCAGATGCTCAAGTCAGCTTTGACGACAACTCCAGTATTGATTTTGCCTAGGGGTTAAGGTTCATATATAGTTTACTGTGATGCCTCGAGAGTTGACCTTGGAGCGGTTTTGATGCAGGACGATAGGGTGATTGCCTACGCGTCTAGACAGTTGAAGGTGCACGAGAAGAATTATCCAGTGCACAATCTTGAGCTAGCAGCTATTGTTCACGCCTTGAAGATTTGGCGTCATTATTTGTATGGAGTGAATTGTGAGATTTTCACTGATTACCGTAGTTTGCAGCATCTGCTTAAGCAGAAGGATCTGAATTTGCGCCAGAGGAGGTGGTTGGAGATTCTCAAGGACTATGACCTCACTATTTTATATCATCCGGGGAAGGCCAATGTAGTGGTCGATGCCCTGAGTCGCAGAGCGGAGAGTTTGGGGAGTTTAGCCTACCTTCCAGTAGCAGAGCGACCTTTAGCACTTGATGTTCGGGCTTTAGCAGGTTAGTTGGTGAGATTGGATCTATCAGAGCCTCTGCAGGTATTGGTTTGTGTAGCCTCCAAGTCTTCTCTTTATGATCAGATTTGAGCACGCCAGTATGATGATCCACATTTGCTTGTTCTTCAAGACAGGGTCCATCGCGGTGATGCCATGGATGTGGATATTGGTGATGATAGGGTCATGAGGATGCAGGGCCTGATTTGCGTGCCCAATGTGGATGGGCTTCGATATTTGATTCTAGCTGAGGCCCATAGTTCACGGTATTCCATCCATCCGGGTGCCGCGGAGATATATCAGGATCTGAGATAACATTATTGGTGGAGGCGGATGAAGAAATATATTATTGAGTTTGTGGCTCAGTGTCTCAACTGTCAGCAAGTCAAGTATGAGCACCAGAGACTAGGTGGATTTCTTCAGAGATTTGATATTCCAGAGTGGAAGTGGGAGCAGATCACCATGGACTTCATAGTAGGGCTCTCACGGACTTCGAGGAGGTTTGATGCTATACGAGTTATTATGGATCGGCTGACCAAGTCCGCGCACTTCATTCTTGTTGGTACTACTTATTCTTCAGAGCGGTTAGCTGAGATTTATATTAGGGAGATTGTTCGATTGCACGGGGTTCCAGTTTCTATCATTTCTAACAGAGGTAATCAGTTCACATCTTAGTTTTGGAGAGCCGTACAGAGAGAGTTGGGTACTTAGGTCGAGTTGAGCACATCGTTTCATCCTCAGACCGACAGGCAGTCAGAGCGTACTATCCTTATTTTGGAGGATATGTTGCGTGCATGTGTCATTTATTTTGGAGGTTCATGGGACCAGTTTCTTCCATTCGCGGAGTTTGCATATAATAATAGTTATCAGTCGAGTATCCAGATGGCTCCATATGAGGCTTTATATGGTAGGAGGTGCAGATCTCCGGTTGGTTGGTTTGAGCCGGGCGAGGCTAGGATATTGGGCACAGACCTGGTTCAGGATGCGTTGGGTAAGGCGAAGTTGATTCAGGAGCCGCTTCGCACGGCGCAGTCTAGGCAGAAGAGCTAAGCGGACCGAAAGGTCCGGGATGTCTCTTTCATGGTTGGGGATGAGGTGTTGCTGAAAGTGTCACCCATGAAAGGTGTTATGAGGTTCGGGAAGAGGGGAAACTTGAGTCCCAGGTTCACTGGTCCATTTGAGGTGCTTCAGAGGATTGGGGAGGTGGCTTATAGACTTGCCTTGCCTCCCAGCTTATCGAGTATTCATCCGGTGTCCATGTTTTGATACTCCGGAAGTATGTTGGTGACCTGTCTCATGTTTTGGACTTCAGCACGGTTCAGCTCGAGGGTGATATGTCATATGAGGTAGAGCCGGTAGTTATTTTGGGTCATCAGGTTGGAAAGCTTAGGTCTAAGGATATAACTTCAGTGAAGGTTTAGTGGAGGGGAAAACCGGTGAAGGATTCCACCTTGGAGACCGAGCGGGAGATACAGAGCCGATACCCTCACCTATTGGGGACTCCAGGTATGTTTCTAGACCCATTCGAGGACGAACGTTTGTTTAAGAGGGGGAGGATGTAACGACCGGGACGGTCGTTCCATGAGATTAACCCCGTTTCCCCTATTTTTTATTTATCGTATGTTTCTTAGCCTATTTATGTTGTGTTGGGTCGGTTGGTTCGGGTTCAGAGTGGTCGTGGTGAGAACTGAGACACTTAGTCTCTTAAATTAGCTTAATAGTTGAAAAGTCAACTGTGAGTTGACTTATTGGTAAACGACCTCAGAATGCATATTTTATGGCTCGGATAGCTTCGTTAGGTTATTTGGGACATAGGAGTGTGTTGGAAATTGAGTTTTGATGTCCGGTGTAGAATTAGGCTTGAATTGGCGAAAGTTAGTTTTTGGCGATTTCCGGTCGGCAGTGGAAAATAGGATATTGGGGTCAGAATGGGATTCTAGAAGTTGGAGCAGGTTTTTAATGTCATTTTGGATATGGGTGCAAATTTTCAGGTCAATCGGATATGTTTTTGTTGGTTTCGGCATCATTGGTGAAATTTTAAAGTTTCAAAGTTCATAGGCTTGAATTTGATGTAATTTTAGTGTTTTCGTGTTGTTTGTGGTGTTTCGAAAGCTCGACTAAGTTCGAATGATGATATGGGGTGTGTTGGTAGGTGTGGTTGAGGTTCCGGGGGCCTCGGGTGAGTTTCGGGAGGTTAACTGATCGATTTTTGGTTTTGTAATTTGGCTGGTTTGCTGGTGTTTCAGACACAATTTTTTACTCTATGTGTTCGCGGAAGAGGGCTTGCCTTCGCATAGAGTGTTTGGTGGAAGGGGGGCCAGTTGTTCAATGTGTTCGCAGGCGAAGGGGTGCAAACGCAGAGTGTTGAGCAGGGTAGCCATCGCGAATGCGGGGGTGTGTGTGCGTTCGCGTAGGGAAGAACCTGAGGACCCCAGGCCCATTGGCTTGTGCGATCGCGTAGGAGCCCATGCGTTCGCGAAGGCTTGGGGTGGTGGAGCAGGCATTTGCATGGCTTTTGGTGCATTCACGTAGAGTAAAAATTAGGGGTCTGTTGGATTGTTCTATGCGAACGCGGTCAATGTGATGCGTTCGTGAAGAAGAAAAGTCTGGGCAAAATGTTTAAGTTCTAAATTCAGGGGTTCTTGGCCACAACAAAATATTTCATTAGAGATCTCAAGGAAAGGAGATTTTGGACGAGCTTTCCAGTGGGGTTCTTGTGGTAAGTGTTTTTCAATCATTTTTGGTTCAATTTCATGAATTTGTCTTGATTTTCACCATGCAATTTGAGGAATTAAAGTAGAAAAGTTGGGGAAAATGGGACGAAAAATTTGGAAAATTCTTTTGGTGATTTGAGTGGGAAATTGAGTCGGATTTTGGTAAATTTGGTATGGGTAGACTCGTAAGGGAACGAGGTTTCTAGTGATGTAAATTTTATCGAATTCTGAGACGTGGGACTGGGGCTCGGGTTTGGCCGAATTTCGAGAATTTTGTATAAATTGATAATTTTTGATTGGGTTGTGTTCCTTTAGTATATATTGATGATGTTAATCCGGTTTTGGTTAGATTCGGAGCAATCGGGAGCCAATTAGAGGGGCAAGCGCATCGCGGAGTAGCTTTTGGGCTGTCTTGAGGTAAGTAATGAATGTAACTCTAAACCTGAGGGTGTGACACCCCGTGATTTGGTATTGTTTTTGTAAATAAGGTGACTCACATTCTAGGTGACGAGCGTGGGGGCGTGCACCGATAGGGATTGTGACTTGATCCGTCCCGTAGCGACTATTAAGCCGCATATTCGATTTGAAACCTTATGATATCTTGCTTTTTAGAAATTTGTACTTGTTTATGGGCTGTGAGCCATGATTGGGGCCTTGTGCCGACCTGTTATACCCCCAAAGGTACTTTGACACTATTCTACCACTATCCTAATAGAACATCTGTGAACTCAGTCATGTTTCCTACTTGTTGTTATTTTCACCGTTATTTACACTTCTTTGAAAACTCTGAGAAGTATTTTTGGGTTGAGTCCCGTGAGTTGAGATGAATTTTCCCAAGTGGCTTGTGAGGGTACCGAGTCAGGCCGAGAGCCGAGTATGTGAGGATAGTTATGGGACGGGCTACACCGCATCAATATATATGTTATGTATTACATGCGGGTCGGGCTGCACGCCGCAGCAATATAGATTATATATATATGGATCGGGCTGCATGCCACAACAATAAATTTTATATACGGATCGGGCTGCACACCGCAATAATATACATATTGGATCGGGCTGCACGCCGCAACAGATATAACACTTGGGTTGAAGGAGCCCCTCCAGGAGTCTGTACACCCCCAGTGAGCGCAGTCGACTATTGTATGGNTGAAGGAACCCCTCCATGAGTTTGTACACCCCCAGTGAGCGTAGTCGACTATTATATGGATCGGGTTGCACGCCACAACAGTATATATATATATATATATATATATATATATATATATATATATATGTAGTGGAGCGGGCTGCCAGCCGCAGCAGTTGTGTGTTCATGGTACTTACTGAGTGTGAGTGTTAAGTGAGAGCATGAGTTATTGATAGTGGAGTCACGAGTGACCGAGAGGCTTTATTGTGAATGATATTGTGCCTGAGGGGCTTATATTTTATGAAAATGTTGTTTTCACTCTTCTTTACACTGATCCTCTGACGATAAATGTTTTTATATGAGATTTTTAAATGGAAACTGGAGTTTTATGAAATATTCGGAATTGTAGATTCCTGACTTGATTTATCCATTCCCACTGTTATTCATTATATGGAATTACATGATTTAAAAATGCTCGTCACTACACTCTAGTTTTTAGTTACTTTGATTACTTACTGAGTTGGCGTACTCACGTACCTCTGTGCACAGATCCAGGTACAGGACCATCTCACTAGTTGATTTTCGGACGAGCTTGGAGTTGTTCGAGGATTGAGGTAGCTGCTCAGGTCCCCAACTCACCTCATTTCCTTCCCTCAGATCATAGGTTCTTTTGGTCTTTTGGTACCTCAGACTTTTGTTGTAGCAAGCCTCTATGTTGTACATTGTATTTATTCTGTTTTTCAGTCTTAGATGCCCATCACAGTTGACTCCAGGTTTTGGGAAAGTGTGTATTTTGTTTCAGCTCATTCTGCTATTTTTAAAATCTGCTAAATTTGTGGAAGTTATGATATATATATTGATAGTCTGAAATGGTTGGCTAGCCTAGTTCCATGATATGCGCCATCCCGGCCGGTTAGGATTTGGGGTCTTGACACCTAATATTTGAAAAAGTCAATTGAGAGTTGACTTATTGGTAAATGACCTCGGAATGTAGATTTTATGGCTCGAATAGCTTCGTTAGGTTATTTGGGACTTAGGAGTGTGTTCAGAATGTCGTTTTGATGGCCGGTGTAGAATTAGGCTTGAATTGGCGAAAGTTAGTTTTTGGCCATTTCCGGGCGGCAGTGGAAAATTGGATATAGGGGTCGGAATGGAATTCCGGAAGTTGGATCAGGTTCGTAGTGTCATTTTGGATATGTATGCAAATTTTCAGGTCAATCGGAAGTGTTTTGGATGGTTTCGGCATCTTTGGTGAAATTTAGAAGTTTCAAAGTTCATATGCTTGAATCCGAGGTGAATTTGATGTTTTTGCGTTGTTTTTGGTGTTTTGAAGGCTCGAATAAGTTTAAATAAGGTTATGGGATGTGTTGGTATGATTGGTTGAGGTCTCGAGGGCCTCAGGTGGTTAACAGATCGATTTATGAATTTTTGAGATAGCTATTTTTCTGGTTGCAGGTATTTTTGCTCTTCGCGATCGCGTAGAAGGGTCCGTGATCGCGTAGGACAAGTTGGGAAGGGGTGAAAAAAATTGCTCTATGTGATCGCGGAGGTCATGTTGCGGTTGCGTGGGTCTGTAATATTGTGCTATGCGAACGCGCTGCCAGGGTCGTGTCCGCATAGAGGAGAGTGAGCTGGTGAGGAGTGGAAGGTTTTGTTCAGCGCGGTCACGTGGGGAGGGACGCGATCGCGTGAGTTGTGAAGGCAAAGCTTCGCGATCGCGTGGGCTATTCCACGATCCCGTAGGTTTAATTGTGGGGATGAATTTTTGTGCTTTGCGATCACGTGGCACGTGCCGCGATCGCGATTAAGGAATTAGACCTGGGCAGAATCTTTAAAAAGCCATCTTCACGAATTTCAGTCTATTTTCTCCATTGTTGGGCGATTTTGAAGCTTTTGAGAGGGATTGAAGAGGGAATCAGAGGGAAACATTTGGAGGTAAGATTTTTGACTTCAAAACTTGATTCTATATTATTTTCGTAAGCAATTAAACTTGAAATTGTGGGATTTAAACCCAAAATTGGGGAAGTTAGGGCATGGGAAATTGGAGACTTTAGTTGAGTAATTGAAGGGGCTATTGTGGTCCGATTTTGATGTTCTTGGTATGTATAGACTCATGGGAGGATAAGGATTCCGGTTTTGTGACTTTTATCGAATTTTGAGAGGTGGGCCCGGGGGGTTGGGTTTGGCCAATTTCGGCATTTGTGCCTAATTGTGATAATTTTTGAATGGGTTTCGTCTCGCAGCCTATTTTGATGTTATTAATCTGGTTTTGAATAGATTCAGAGCTTTTGGGAGCCGATTCGAGGGGCAAGAGTATCGCGGAGTAGTTTTCGGGCTGGTTTGAGGTAAGTAATGACTGTAAATCTTGTCCTGAGGGTATGAAACCTCGGACTTCGTATTTTCTCACTATTTTTGGAGCGGCGCACATGCTGGCTGACGAGTGTGTGGCGTTCACTGATTGGGTATTTGGGCTTGGTCCTTCCCGTGGCAACTATTGAGTGGCGTATCAACATTTAAATCTTATGTTAAATCAAATTTTCAGACTATTGTTATATTTGGGTTGTAAGCCATATTTGGGGCCTTGTGCCGACCTGTTTAGACCCCTTGGGGGCTTTTACTGCTATTCCTCACTGTGTTGACTTATGATTTACACTCAACCACATTATGTATAACTGATTTCGAAACTCAATCTTATTTACACTATTTTGAGATACAAAATAACATTTTGGGTCGAGTACACCGTTTTACTAATAGCCCGAGTGGCTTTTTGAGAGATTTCTTACTGAGTGTGGCTGAGGGCCTATATTGTGAGGAAGCTATGGGATCGGGCTGCACGCTAAAACATGTTACATTGTTCATGATATGTGAGAAGCCGAGGGCCTGAGCGATTATGCCACGAGGTGGCTTGATATTAGCGTTTGGGCTGTAGGAGCCCCTCTTCAGTCTGTGCACACCCCCAGTGAGCGCAGGTACCTACTGAGTGCGAGTGCCGAGTGATGAGTGATTGGGAGGTATAAGTGACTGTGAGGCTTCCCGAGGGGTTGATTATGAGTGATTGTGAGGTCGCCCGAGCAGCTGATTATGAGTGACTGTGAGGTATGCCCGAGGGGCTGATTTTGAGTGATGTTATGTCCGAAGGGCAGTTTCTGATACATGTTTTTTCCCGAGAGGCTTTTTATGATTTTTATAATTTTTACACTAAACTTCTTGAAAGTTATGTTGAAACTGTTGGCCAGTATATTCTCAAATGATTTTTTACTGAAATCGGCTTTTAAGCGTGATGATTTAACGTATACACTGTTGGAAAGAAAGACAGTGCTTATTCTGAAATGATTATTTGACTTTATATGTTTCTTACTGCTCAGACCTGATTTATTTTCATTACTACTGAGTTGGCGTACTCACATTACTCCCTGCACCTTGTGTGCAAATCCAGGTGCTAGGTCAGAGTGAGTTGTGTATCTGTTCCAGAGACTTCTCGGAGATTTTGTGAGGTAGTTGCACGCGTCTGTAGCCCGGCTCTCTCCTGCTTACTATTATAGAGTTTATTTTTTAGAGTTGTATATTTTCTGTAAATGCTCATGACCGGTGACTCTGGGATCTTGGGGTTGTATTTAATATTCGGTGTAGCTTTATCTATTTTAAAATGATTAAACTAAACCTTTATGGATTATCAGTTTAGTAATGATATACCTGAAAGATTATTTACGATTTGAGTGTTGATTTGGCTGGCCTAGTTTCACGATAGGCGCCATCACAGCTAGTTTAGATTTGGGGTCGTAACAGATACAATCAACACGAGTTAAGGAAATCAATTTCATAAGAAAACACTAAGTTCTTAATCAAAAGTCAAAAGTCAATTCAGAAGCCGGCCCCCGGGACCACGTCTCAGAATCCAATAAAAGTCACAAAATCTGGAAGCCCATTCAACCATTCAAAAGCCGGCCCCCGAGACCACGTCTCAGAATCAAATAAAAGTCATAAAAGTCACAACCCTGTATTGCTGGGCCTGCCTCTTTGAGGCCCAGAAACGAGAATCTTTATTTTCCCTCTACTCCTTTATTATTTACTGCTTCCGCTATCTATAGCTTTACTATGTCGTTGTCTTTTATTGTGCTCCTGTTGTTGTTTTATCTTACATGTATACAATAATTATATATTGGATTGAATGTTTTACTTTATGTCTTAAATCATGTATAACAACTTAGGCAAGCCTTAAAGAACATAGGATTAAAATAAACATTAGTTAGTAACTAATCCCCTATTTGCTAATCATAAGTTGTTTATATCATTAATCTACTATGCTTTTCTAACTCTTCTTAAGATTTTGAAGCCCAAAAAAAGCTTAGCAAGAGGCGGCAGTCCCTCATTCAAAAGGAAAATCAGAATTGAATCGCAAGTTCGAACTTCTAAAAGGAAATCAACTCTTTCGAAAAACCAAGGTGTTGTCGCCCCAAATAAAGTTTTTCAAACGGTTCCTTCAAATATTTGAAACGCAAGGTATATATTAGTCTTACTCTGATAACATCTTCATCTCACTAGGGTAACATGAACAACCATGCTTCTTAAAGGACAAACTGTTTTGTAGCTTAGCTCTTCTTTTCACATGTTTTCATACAAATATCATATATACTTTTAAAGCTCTTCTCAAGCATACATACACTAACATTATTTTTCAAGACTCCTCTGTAAATTCATACCTTTTCTAAAACTACACACCTTCTACTACACCTTAATATATGGTAAGCCACACTCTTTAAACACTAGATAAGCATAATACAAAAAATTAGTCCCAAATTTAGTCTAAGTCCTATAGAGCTACCTTAGGTAGATTTTAAAGGGTGCCTAATTGATCACGCCCAACTCTCATCCCAAAAAGGATAAGCGTTCGCTGCAAATATAACCTGGCTTATGAGTCTAGGATCGAATTCCACAGAGAACTAATGCTTAGCTATACCTATTTAATATCATCAACAAAATAAGTTCAAATAATTTTCAAGTGATAAATATTAATATTTTTGTTTTGAACTACTTAACTTAAAAAATACTAAAGTAATAATATTAACAACTAAAAAGAAATATGTGAATTGAAGAAAAAAAGCCTAGGATTATGATTTCCTCAATTATCAGGATGAACGCTTAACATGTTCAATATAATCACACTGATTTATTCTCCGTTATCTTGAGTTCTCTAGTTACCACAATTATCTCTCGATCAAAAGCATTAATTTTCTAGAATTATTCTCTCGAACTAACCCTAGCTAGCAATTCAAGCGACAGACAAAGAGCGTGCCAAAGCCTCGCTATCCCCACTTTTATATCCAAGTAATTAATCTCTTAACTTACTAAGAAGTGGCACGGTTCAACAACAACCAAATCAAGTATTCTTTTTCAAGCAACACACGATAAATAGGCATAGTTAATCGATGGTCATTCAATTAACAACAAACCAAATGTAGTTGAACAAATAGATTATAAAAATGGCTAATTATAAATAAGCATGATCAATAATTCACCTAATAATTGATTTCGTTAAAACCATAGAAGAAATGTTTAGCTACTAATACTATTCCTCAAAAAACATAAACCATTGTCAGAACCAAATAAATAAAATCAAAGATAGAAAAGTCGAGAAAAACTCTTCGATTCGTCTTGTGAAATTGACTTGAGGATATTCCATGCTTAATTTTACTTCAACAATGGTATTCCTTGCCTTTTTAGGACAAGAATGTGGCTGAAAGAAGGGTTAGAAGTTTATATATCATGTCCTTAAGCAAAAATGACTAAGTTACCCCTCAAGATAAAACACAAGCAAATTTGACCTTGTGCTATAGTTGTGTTTTGCACAGGGTTTAGTTGAGTTTTACAGATTTTCCTATGCTTTTCGAAGTTGCTTCGCTTCCTGGGTCCGATTTCCCTTTTCTTCAGACTTTTAGCTGCATTAATGCTCAAATCACCTCTAATCTTCACTGTTGACTTCCTACATAACAAACTTCAACAATTAAGCTCAATTGATCATCTTTCAACCTTCAAAACAACTAAAAACACACCAAGGTAGGGGTAAAACTTATTCGGTTACATGTAAATATCGCTTATTATCACCACCCCACACTTAGACTCTTACTCGTCCTCGAGCAACTTTCATAATTAAGCATAATGGCAAGAAACATGTAACGACCCGACCGGTCATTTTGAGATCTAGCGTATCGTTCAGTGGTTGAAGTCGTGAGCAACTCCATTTCAGATGTTATGACTTGTAGGTGTGGTCGGAATAGAGTTTCGGGAAGTTTAGAGTTGATTTGGAAAGAAAATTCTCATTTCAGAAGCCTTAAGTTGGAAGAATCAACTAAGATTGGAATTTTGGATAAATGACCTTCGAATCAGGATTTGAAGGTTCATGCAGGTTCGTATGATGATTTCGGACTTCGGCGTATGTCCGTATTGGGTTTTGGATAACCCGGGAGCGTTTCGACGCATATTGTGGAAGTCAACATTTTTGAAGAAATTTCCTTAGTTTGGCCTGAAGTGAATTTCAGAGTTTTTGATGTCTGTTTGGGATTCCGATTCTGGGAATAGGTTCGTGTGGTGATTCTGTAGTTGGGAGCGCGATCGAAAGTGAATTTGGATGTCCGTAGGTGATTTTGAAGTCATTTGGCTAAAGATAGAAATTTGAAGGTTTTTGAGAAATCCGACCGGAAGTGGAAGTTTTGATATCAAGGCCGGAATGCAATTCCAGAAACTGGAACAAGTCCGAAATGTTGAATATGACTTGTGTGTAAAATTTAAGGTCAATCAGACGTGATTTGATAGGTTTCGGCGTCGGATGCAGGAGTTGGAAATTTCTAATTCATAAAGTTGGGATTTGAGTGCGATTCGTGGTTTCGATGTTGTTTGATGTGATTTGAGGCCTCGAGCAAGTCCATATTATGTTTTGGAACATGTTGGTATAATTGGACGGGGTCCCGGGGGGCCTCGGGTGGATTCCGAGTGTTTAACGGATCAAGTTGAGAGTTTGAAGAAGGTTGGAATTGTTGTCATCTGGTGTGATCCGCACCTGTGAGGGTTTGGCCGCAGGTGCGGCTAAGGGAACCGCAGGTGCGATTTTGGGGTGGAGCCAAGGAAGCCGCAGGTTCGGGAGATTTGGGCGTACCTGCGGAAGCGCAGGTGCGATAAGGGGACCGCAGGTGCGGAAATCGGCTTGGGCAGAATGTTTTAAAACAAGGATTCTTGGTTCATTGTCTTCATTTCTTCTTGGGCTTAGGCGATTTAGGGAGGTTTCAAAGAGAGGATTCCTTCATGCATTGTCAAGGTAAGTAACTCCTTCATGCCTCTAAGTTAAATACAAGATCATATGCATGGATTAGGCATGGAAATTGGTAGGAATTTGGAAAATATTGAAGAAACCTAGAAAATGGAAAATCGGATTTTTAGCCACGAATTGAGCATGAATATTTGTGTAAATTGTATATTTGAGTTAGTAAGGCCATGGGTAGAATATATCTTCGAGAAATTTCGGATTTCCGGGCACGTGGGCTCGAGGGAATTTTTGGTCATTTCATTGAGCAGGGTTGGGAAAGTATATAATTTGAATTTTTTGTGAGTATTAGGATGAATTTTAATTGATTTGCTTATATGTGGTAGTTTCGGAGCGTTGTGCAACGATTTGAGTCATCAGAAGGGCTTGGAGGCCGATTATGGAGTTTCGGAGCAAGGTAAGTCTCCTTTCTAACTTTGTGAAGGGGATTGTACCCCTAGGTTAATTAATTAAGTATATCCTATTATTTTCGGGGGCTACGTACGCACGAGGTGACGGGAGTCAATGCGTAGCTACTATAATTGGTAGCTAAGGACCCACTAGCATGCCTTACCTGTTGTACCTGTGATCTTGTCTGTGATATTTGACTACTAATATAATCGAAATTGTAATTTAATGACTAAGGAATATTAGAGCTTATTTTCTAAATCATCTAAAAAGAGAATTTATTTCCTTCACAGGAAATTGTACTTCCGAATAAGGTTGTGTTATTAAACGTTATATAAACTCGGCAAGTGAATTTCGAAAAAAGGGATTTAAATACTATTTGTGGTTTTTAAAAGAGAAATCGGTCATTTAATTGAGTATTTGTGTTCCCGACGTATTCGGGGTGGATTGTTTATTGTGCATGTCTGCATGTGACCGCTTCACAATTTACATTCCGCGAGCAGAGTGTTATTTCCCCTACTCTCATGGGAGGGGGTCGTACGCCACGGCGGATTTAAAATGCCATTTTGGTACGGGCCATTCGATCATCGGCAGTGCATAAACATGATTATTATATTGAGAGGTGCAACTATGGGACGGGCCGTTCGATCCTCGGCAGCGCACAGAGATTATTATTATATTGAGAGATGCACTTTTTGTACGGGCCGTACGATCCTCAGCAGTGCATGGACATGAGTATTTTATTGAGAGGTGCACTTTTGGTACGGTCCGTTCGATCCTCGACAGTGCACATAGTTGATTATTATGATGGCTCGGGCCGGTTGTCCTTATCCCGTATGTGCATGCTAAATTGTTAAATGTTTTCTTCATGATCTTTTGAAGTGTTAAGATATTTGGGGAAAATAAAGAAGAGATTATGAATTTATGATATTTCGGGGAAAACAAAGAGGAAATTGTTTATTTAAGATATTTTGGAAAATAATGAGAAAGTGGTAACTAGTTGTTTATTTCCAGTATTTACTTGGATTTCATTGCCTTACATATATGCTGGTTTACTACCTTTACATGCCTATCGTGTTCATCTTATATTGTTAATTAATTTGTTGGCCCTTAGTGAGTGTCTAATTTAACCTCTCGTCACTACGTCTCTGAGGTTAGGCGGGCGACTTACTGAGTACACATTATTTTTGTACTCATGCTACACTTGCTGTGCATTTTATTGCACAGGTACTTTCATAGCAATGTGGAGGATTCGGAGACTTAGGCGAGCTGCATCATTCGGAGGCGATCCGCAGCTGATAGAGTCTCTCTCGTACTATATTTATTACATTATTTTAAATTTCCTCGTCCAATTTGTACTTCGGACAGGCTTGTAATGATAGTATAAATTTTTAAAAATTGCACATGTACTTCTGACACTGGGTTCTGGGATGTGTTGGGATATGTTTTCTAAATTGTAATATTTAAATCACTGTTTTATTCGATAGATTTTATTTAGTTAATATGTAATAAAGTGAAAGGAAATATTTTTCATAAATGTTAAAAACCAGAAATTGTTTCAATTAATTAATGATTTGGCTTGCCTGACATGGATGTCCAGCGCCATCACGACCTTATGGATTTTGGGTCCTGACAACATGGTATCAGAGCGCTAGGTTCCCTTAGGTCTCACGAGTCATGAGAAAGTCTAGTAGAGTCTTGCAGATCGGTACGGAGACGTCTGTACTTATCTTTGAGAGGATACAGGGCGGTTAGGATTACTTCCCTTCTTTATTCCTCATCGTGTGATTTGATTCCTTTGAGGCTTATGCCTATGTTCATTCCTACTCAATCCTACGCATCGTGAATGGCTTGCTATGAATCAGGAATTTAAGGAATTGAAATGATGCTACAGATGTAAGTCGAGATGTTTCCATATGTAATTGGTTGGGGCTAGTGTTATGGCACTGCAGAAGAATAATATCTTGTTTCAGCTCAGTAGTTGTTTATCTGGGAGCCTTAAGGCTGTTCTCAAGTAGTGATGATGCTTGCGATTGGTTATTGTGTGATGTTGATATGATGATAGAATGCTTGCACGTATGTTGGGGATGATGAATGGTTTGAAAAGAGGTTTTCTCAGAGTGTGTGTAACGACCCGACTAGTCGTTTTGTGCTCTAGCGCGTCGTTCAGCGATTTGAAGTTGTGAGCAGCTTCGTTTCAGGTATTATGACACGTGGGCGTGGTCGGAATTGAATTCAGGAAGTTTAGAATTGATTTGGAAAGGAAATTCTCATCTCAGAAGCCTTAAGTTGGAGAAATCAACTAAGATTGGAATTTTGAGTAAACGATCCCCGAATTAGGATTTGAAGGTTCCAGCAGGTTCGTATGATAATTTCGGACTTGGGTGTATGTACGGATCGGGTTTTGGATAACCCGGGAGCGTTTCAGCGTATATTATGGAAGTTAGCATTTTAGAAGGATTTCATGAATTTGGGGTTGAAGTGCATATCAGTGAGGTTGATGTCCGTTTGGGATTCCGAGTCTGGGAATAGCTCCGTATGGTGATTTTGGAATTGGGAGCGCGATCGGAAGTGAATTTGGATGTCCGTATGTCATTTTGGAGTCATTTGGCTAAAGATGGAAATTTGAAGGTTTTTGAGAAATCCGACCGGAAGTGGAAGTTCTGATATCGTGGTCGGAATGTGATTCCGAAAGTTGGAGCAGGTCTATAAAGTTGAATATGATTTGTGTACAAAATTTGAGGTCAATCGGACGTGATTTGATAGGTTTCGGCATCAGATGCAGAAGTTTGAAATTCTAAGTTCTTAAAGAATTGGATTTGAGTGCGATTCGTGATTTCAGCATTGTTTGATGTGATTTGAGGGCTCGAGCAAGTCCGTGTTATGTCTTGGGACAGGTTGGTATAATTGGACAGGGTCCCGGGGGCCTCGGGTGGATTCCAAGTGGTTAACGGATCAAAGTTGAAGTTCGAAAAGGGCTGAAGCTGCTATCATCTGGTGTAACCGCACCTGCGAGGATTGGGCCGCAGGTGCGGCTAAAGGCACCGCAGGTGCGAGATTTTGGTTCTGGAGCTGAGTGACCACAGGTGTGGGAGTTCGGTCGCACCTGTTATATCGCAGGTGCAAAGAGGGATCGCAGGAGCGGGATTTTGCTGGGCTGAGCCAGAGCCGCACCTGCGATGGATTTTTTGCAGGTGCGGAACCGCAGGAGCGGTTATTGCACCTCATGTGCGAAAATGGCTAGAGGCAGTGGGGTGTTTTAAGAACGTATTTTGGCCATTTCTTCATTTCTCTCATTTTGGTGTGGCGATTTTGGGAGCTTCAAGAAGGGGGCTTTCAGCAAACATCACTAGGTAAGTGAATTCTTCCCCCTCCTAAGTTTAATATGTGATCTTGCATGGATTTGAGCATGAAATTGGTAGGAAAATTGGGAAACTTCGAAGAAACCTAGAATATGGAACTTGGATTTTTAACCACGAATTGAGCATGAATATTTGAGTAAATTTTATATTTGAGTTAGTAAGGTTGTGGGTAGAATGTATCTTCGAGAATTTCGGATTCCGGGCGCGTGGGCCCGAGGAAATTTTAGTCATTTCACTGAGCGGAGTTGGGAAAGTATATGATTTGGAATTGCTGCAAATATTAGAGTATATTTTCATTGGTTCTTCGTTGTTTGGATAGTTTCGGAGCGTCGTGCGACGTTTGGAGTCATCGGAAAGGCTTGGAGACCGGTTAAGGAATTTCGGAGCAAGGTAAGTCTCCTTTCTAACTTTGTGAGGGGGAATCATCCCCCTAGGTGAATTAATTTAGTATATTCCATTATCTTCAGGGGCTACGTATGCACGAGGTGATGGGAGTCCGTGCGTAGCTATTATTATGCCATGTCCGGGTAGCCTAGGACCCACTAGCATGCTTTATGTGTGTACCTGTAACCTTGACTGTAATATTAAACTGCTAATATTACCGAAAACGTAATTGAAAGTTTAAAAGAAAACTAGAGTTCATATTGTTAACCTTCTAAAAAAAGAATGGTTCCCGCTGTGAATAAATGTGTACCTGGACTGGGGTTGTATCGTGGAGTATTACTAAACTGGACAAAAATGAGTTTCAAAAACAAAGATTTTAAAAACCTATATTTCATGTTTCTTTTAATAAAGACTTTACCATTTTTCCTTGAAAAAATGGTTTTCTTGATAAAATGCGAATTTATTATGTGGACATGTGTATCTTTGGGGGCCTGAGTCGCTTGAGTGATTCACGAATAGGAAGACCCTGTATTTGTGTATGTATTCTTATGAGCACCTAAGTCGCATGTATGATTCGCGAGCAGGCTAGCCGTATTATATTGAGAGGTGCACTTTTGGGACGAGCCGACCGATCCTCGGTAGTGCACAGATAGTATTATTATATTGAGAGACGCACTTTTGGTACGGGCCGTTCGATCCTCGGCAGTGCGTAGAAATATTGAGAGATGCACTTTTGGGACAGGCCAATCGATCCTCAGCAGTGCATTGAGAGATTGAGAGACGCACTTTTGGTACGGGTCGTTCGATCCTCGGCACTGCTTAGAGAGGTTGAGAGATGCACTTTTGGGACGGGCCGATCGATCCTCGGCAGTGCATAAAGAGGTTGAGAGGTGCACTTTTGGTACGGGTCGTTCGATCCGTAGCAGTGCACGGGCATGACTAACTTATGACTCCGGTCGGTTGTCTTACCCTTGTGTGCGCATGACTATTTGGTACTATTCTATTGGTATTGGCTTGACATGTATTTGGGAAAAAGGAAAGTGTACATTGTTGTTTATTCTCAGTAGTTACCTGGATTTCTGTACTTGATATGTACTCGTTGCTCACTCTCTTACATGTCTACTGTATTTCATCATATTCTATCATATATTATATTGTCGGACCATAGTAAGTGTCTAATTTGACCCCCTCGTCACTACCTCTCTGAGGTTAGGCGGGCGACTTACTGAATACACATTTTTTTGTACTCATGCTACACTTGCTGTGCATTTTTATTGCATAGGTTCTATCATAGCAAATGTGGAGGATTCGGAGACTTAAGGCGAGCTGCACCACCCGGAGGCGATCCGCAGCTGGCAGAGTCACCTTCTTACTGTATTTATTCATTTTTAAATTTCCTTGTCCAGTTGTATTTCGGACACGCTTGTAATGATTGTATAATTCTTAAAAATTGTTCTTGTACTTGTGACACCGGGTTCAGGGGATGTGTTGGGATTTATTTCGTTAAACTGAATTGATTTGTTGTCGTATATAAGCTTACAAGAATTTATTTATTTGATTATGAAATGCAGGAAAAGGTAACGATTTCGAAAATGTTAGAACTGGAAGGTTATTTCAATTAATTAATGGTTTGGCTTGCCTGACCTTTTGTCCGGTGCCATCACGACCTTAGGGATTTTTGGTCGTGACAGTGTGATTTGAGATTTTGGTATTCTAGTGTCGGAAGAGGAAAGGCATTTGGATTAAGAATGGTCCGGTTGGGGTTGGTAAAGTAGTAAGGCTTGGTGTCATCAAGTGAGGTGGGGTACGCACCTGTGACGTGAAGTCATCGTCATTGATCGAATGAAATGCGTTAAGCTTGTCGGTGCTATAGTTTCTTCGGTTGCGTGGGGTCAGGGTATTGATTAGAAGTATTGAAAATGCGGTTGGCAGAGACCGTGAGGTGCGGTGGTTCAGTATCGGATAAGTGTTGATAATGAAGGCAGCTAGAGAAAGATGAACTTCGGAGAGCTTGAAGTCGGGGTGGTCTGCTTGTTTTAGAGCTACAGAGAATGATCCTGGAGTGAGGCTAGGTGGTTGTTCCATTTCTAGGAGACCATGTATAAGAAGCGGAAGTGCAAAGTGGGGGAGCGGCGACATAGCTTGGAACTTGAAGATATTTTCGCGCATTTAATGGATGTCCATGAGGAGAGGACGGACTAGTAAAGTTGGTAAATGAAGCAGGGCGTAGGATGAGGTATTGAAGTCCCAGAGAGCGTGCATTTCAACATCGTTCGAAGGTGTCCGCGGGCGATTTCCACAGGTGGGTTATCTTCTGTGAATAGGTTAGTGATGGCGGGGTTGGCAGGTCTCGGTGGGGGGTTCTAGTGGCTATTCGGTAGGAGGCGGAGTGTGTGAATGATGCTAGAGAATTTGAGTATTTAGGGAGTGCTAGCAAGAGGATTTGGAAGAATTGAACAGATTGGTTGAGCTAGATCGTGTTATCAAAGGAGAAAGGATCTTGGCAGGGTCTAGAGTGGTGCAAGGAGTAGCTTCAGGCTAAGTGGGGGAGTCCCACCATCTGCAGTTGGGTTGTAGGGTTGTCTTCTCATAGGGTTGCAGATTGTCGGCGTATTAGAAAGTTATTTCAGCTAAGAGAAAGGAGTAAAATGGTGATTGTGCATAGGATTTGATGAATGTGTGAAAAAGTTGGCCTTGTCGGGCCAGGTTTAGGCTTTGGAAGATTCAGAATTTATGCGTAAGGCATGGGCAAGTTGTAAGGATAGTGACTCAGTCACGTGCTTCAAGGAAAATGGTGTTCATGTGATAGAAGATCTTTGGAGTTAATTGTATTCGGGGCCAGTCAGAGTGGGTGACTCTCAATAGCGGTCCTAGTGAGTTCAAAAGTCAAGAATGCAACGTTTAAGGGTTTCAGGCAGCAGTATGATCGAGAATCGAGCCTTTGCAGAGTAATTTCTGAGAAAAAGGAGGATTGTCGGAATGTTCTATGATATGTTTGAGCGTGCAGGATAGTATTGGAAGAGTGAGAGAAATAAACTCCGGATTGTAGAAAGATTATCAGGAGGGTATGAGACGGGTTGCGGGATTTAGGCAGCATAGTCTCGTGAATCAAGGCCACTCGGGATGAGTGAGGGTTGAGTTTGCTATGAGTTGAAGGAAGTTGCTATTATTTCTGAGGCCATTGAAGATGATTAAAAGCAAATAGATTGATTAGCCATGGTTGAAATGGCACATTTACGGTAGTGATCAGTTCTTTTGATGTGATTAAGTTATGCATATGGTTTGTGCCGGTGTGTGCGGGGCTTGTCAGCCATCGTAAAGGATTTCATGTGGGAGCATTTGAGTGCTATGGCCTGTCAGGTGTAGGCGGGTCCCGGAAGGGTTATGGTGGTATAGACTACTACTTAAGGATTTGCATGTTGGGTGATTGTGGGAATTCACTCGTGTGTTGAGATGGTACTCTTGAATTGAGTTAAGAAAAAGGTCTTTATATGATGAAATGTTCATCTTATTGGTGGTCCAGAAGTTATGATGGAATTCTTGCGCTACCTGATATTGGCATGTTAGGTGCGGGAAGCAGTACGTAATTGGGAGTAAGAATCGAGATTGTGATTCGGTGTTAATAAGGATGCCATGAGCTCGGAAGAGCAAGAATAAGTGATTTAAAAGTTCAGTGTAAACTAGTGTTATCTTCAGTGTCCCTGAGATTGATATTCGGTGGAAGAGTCTTTGTACCCTGGTCCTGGGTTCTTGGTGTGTCTTGTTGCCTTGTGTGGAAGGTCGTGGAAGCATGACCGCGAAAAAATCGTATGAGTGTGACATGTAGTCACTTGGTGGATCGATGATTTGGACTGAGTTTAAAGTAGTACAATATTGCTTAATTGAGAATTTATGCCTGGAAGGCATTCACTTCATTTGGTTGTGGATTGTGGGGTGTTTGTCCCAACTATGATGGTTGTTCTTGCGTATTATGAGAGAAAGTGGGTTAATATGGACCCAGGTGAAAGCTATTAGCTTAGCTTGGTGCGAGCAAGGTGGCCCGATGTTTGTGCATGGATTTAAATATGATTATGGGCTCCGTATGAGCCAAGTATGTTCATTTCAGTAGAGCACTTTTCATGGAAAGGTATTAGAACAGCGGAGGTTGTTCCGTCTTCGTCAAATTCATGTGTTATTGTAATTGTGACGTGCGAGTTATGAAACGGCTTGATAATTTCCTATGTGTTGAGGTCCCACGTAATGGGGATGTTATGTGAGCAGGATAGCTCTTGAGATCCAGAGTGTATATATATATCGCACCTCAGTTGTGTTTGAGTTTTGTTGCATACGGATTTATCAGTCTCCCCAGGATGGTATTATGCACTTAGCGTGCTTATGATCGATATTCAGTAATTTGTAATAGTTAGCAAATCAGCTCCGTATTTATATCTTCTTATGTAAATTCTATGTGTGGATCGGGTGGCACGCCGCCATGGGTATGTTATTTGGATCGGGTTGCACGCTGCAACAGTATGATGATGAGAAGGGTTAATATATACTTACTTTCTTATGTTTTACTTCCTGTTTGCTGAGAAAAGTTCATATTAGTTGCGTGAGTTGAATAGTCCCTTCCTGAGTCATTTCTTATTTATCATGTTCGAGTTATGGCCTATTGGCGCGATGTGGTATCATGTGATACTGTTGGTCATGTTTGGGGTGATTTGTTGTTTGAGCAGTTCATACTGGGTGAGACGAGGTTTTCGGATCAGGGATCAGTGCGATAAGGTTATGTGAAGTGTATATTAAAGAACAAATACCATTATTCAGGTTCATAAGGAAGTGATGATTCTAGTCAAGATGAGGTATTCAAGGATTTGTTAACTCTGCAGTTGGGTATGAGTTTCTGGACATCTCCTCCGTTGTGGTGGTATCATCAGCATTATAGCAGGATGTATGCATATATACCATGAGGTGCATTGGGAGCATTAGATTCGTGGGATTTTGGCTATTTAGGTTCAGGGGATGTCATTGTGGTCAGATGATGAGTTATGCGATGCATGGTGTTGATTCAGCAAAGGTACGCAATTGCGTTCTGGTATGTCATGTGGTAGTTGATACGGTGTTTATATATTGGAACTAGGCCTGGCAGAGAAAATTCAAGTGTTGGAACTAAGTTCTGAGCTTGATTATATGGATAAAAGAAGAATCTTCAGATTTGATCAAGCTAATGTACTCAATTGGGTTGTGGTAGCACGGGCAGGTGCTCGAGGTGTTAAACAGTGATTTCTAGATAACTCCAGAGCAGTTCTTGGCACATTCGAGGATGCACGTCGGTTTAAGAGGGGGAGAATGTAACGCCCCGACCGGTCATTTTGAGCTCTAGCGCGTCGTTCAGCGGTTTGAACTCGTGAGCAACTCCATTTCAGATGTTATGACTTGTAGGTGTGGTCGGAATAGAGTTTCGGGAAGTTTAGAGTTGATTTGGAAAGAAAATTCTCATTTCAGAAGCCTTAAGTTGGAAGAATCAACTAAGATTGGAATTTTGAGTAAACGACCTCCGAATCAGGATTTAAAGGTTCCTGCAGATTCTTATGATGATTTCGTACTTGGGCATATGTTCGGATCGGGTTTTGGATAACCCGGGAGCGTTTCAACGCATATTGTGGAAGTCAGTATTTTTGAAGAAATTTCCTTAGTTTGGCATGAAGTGCATTTCAGAGTTTTTGATGTCCGTTTGGGATTCCGAGTCTAGGAATAGGTTCGGGTGGTGATTCTTGAGTTGGGAGCGCGATCGGAAGTGAATTTGGATGTCCGTAGGTCATTTTGAAGTCATTTGGCTAAAGATATAAATTTGAAGGCTTTTCAGAAATTCGACTGGAAGTTGAAGTTTTGATATCAAGGTCGGAATGCGACTCCGGAAGCTGGAACAAGTCCGTAATGTTGAATATGAATTGTGTGAAAAATTTAAGGTCAATCGAACATGATTTGATAGGTTTTGGCATCGGATGCAGGAGTTGGAAATTTCTAAGTTCATAAAGTTGGGATTTGAGTGCGATTCGTGGTTTCGATGTTGTTTGATGTGATTTGAGGCCTCGAGCAAGTCCGTATTATGTTTTGGAACAGGTTGGTATAATTGGACAGGGTCCCGGGGGGCCTCGGGTGGATTCCGGGTGGTTAACGGATCAAGTTGAGAGTTTGAAGAAGGCTGGAATTGCTGTCATCTGGTGTGATCCGCACCTGCGAGGGTTTGGCCGCGGGTGCGGCTAAGGTGACCGCAGGTGCGATTTTGGGCTGGAGCCAAGGAGGCCACAGGTGTGAGAGATTTGGGCGCACCTACAGAAGCGCAGGTGCGATAAGGGGACCGCAGGTCCGGAAATCGGCCTGGGCAGAATGTTTTAAAACAAGGATTCTTAGTTCATTGTCTTCATTTCTTCTTGGGCTTAGGCGATTTTGGGAGGCTTCAAAGAGAGGATTCCTTCATGCATTGTCAAGGTAAGTAACTCCTTCATGCCTCTAAGTTAAATACAAGATTATATGCATGGATTAGGCATGGAAATTAGTAGGAATTTGGGAAATATTGAAGAAACCTAGAAAATGGAAAATTGGATTTTTAGCCACGAATTGAGCATGAACATTTGAGTTAGTAAGGCTATGGTTAAAATATATCTTCAAGAAATTTCGGATTTCGGGGCACGTGGGCCCTAGGACATTTTTGGTCATTTCACTGAGCAGGGTTGGGAAAGTATATAATTTGAATTTTTTTTGAGTATTAGGATGAATTTTCATTGCTTTGCCGTTATGTGGTAGTTTCGGAGCATTGTGCAACGATTTGAGTCGTCGGAATGGCTTGGAGGCCGGTTATGGAGTTTCGGAGCGAGGTAAGTCTCCTTTCTAACTTCGTGGGGAGGAATTGTCCCCCTAGGTGAATTAATTAAGTATATGTTATTATTTTCGGGGGCTACGTCGCACGAGGTGACGGGAGTCCGTGCGTAGCTACTATTATGCCATGTCCGGGTAGCCTAGGACCCACTAGCATGCCTTACCTGTTGTACCTGTGATCTTGTTTGTGATATTAGACTGCTAATATAATCGAAATTGTAATTTAATGACTAAGGAAGATTAGAACCTATTTTCTAAATCATCTAAAAGAGAATTTATTTCCTTCGTGGGTAATTGTACTTCCGAATAAGATTGTGTTATTAAACGTTATATAAACTCGACAAGTAAATTTCGAAAAAGGTATTTAAATACTATTTGTAGTTTTTAAAAGAGAAATCTGTCATTTACTTGAGTATTTGTGTTCTCGACGTATTCGGGGTGGATTGTTGAATGTGCATGTCTGCATGTGACCGCTTCGCAATTTACATTCCGTGAGCGGAGTGTTATTTCCCCTACTCTCATGGGAGAGGGCCGTATGCCACGGCGGATTTAAAATGCACTTTTGGTATGGGCTGTTCAATCCTCAGCAGTGCATAGACATGATTATTATATTGAGAGGTGCACTTATGGGACGGGCCATTCGATCCTCGGCGGTGCACAGAGAGGATTATTATATTGAGAGATGCACTTTTGGTACGGGCCGTTTGATCCTCGGCAGTGCATGGACATGAGTATTTTATTGAGAGGTGCACTTTTTGTACGGACCGTTCGATCTTTGGCAGTGCACAGAGTTGATTATTATGACGGCTCAGGCCGGTTGTCCTTATCCCGTATGCGCATGCTAAATTGTTAAATGTTTTCTTCATGATTTTTTAAGTGTTAAGATATTTGGGGAAAAATAAAGAAGAAATTGTGAATTTATGATATTTGGGGGAAAACAAAGAGGAAATTGTTTATTTAAGATGTTTTGGAAAATAATGAGAAAATGGTAACTGGTTGTTTATTTTCAGTATTTACTTTAATTTCAGTGCCTTATATATATATGTTATTTTACTACATTTGCATGCCTATCATGTTCATCTTATACTGTTAATTAATTTGTTGGCCCTTAGTGAGTGTCTAATTCGACCTCTCGTCACTACCTCTCTGAGGTTAGGCGGGAAACTTATCGAGTACACGTTGTTTTTGTGCTCATGCTATACTTGCTGTGCATTTTATTGCACAGGTACTTTCATAGCAATGTGGAGGATTCGGAGACTTAGGCGAGCTGCATCATCCGTAGGCGATCCGCAGCTGACAGAGTCTCTCTTGTACTGTATTTAGTACATTATTTTAAATTTCCTCGTCCAATTTGTACTTCGGACAGGCTTGTAACGATAGTACAAATTCTTAAAAATTGCTCATGTATTTGTGACACCGGGTTCTGGGATGTGTTGGGATATATTTGTTAAATTGTAATATTTAAATCATTATTTTATTCGACAGATTTTATTTAGTTAAATATGTAATAAAGTGAAAGAAAATATTTTTCATAAATGTTAAAAACCAAAAATTATTTCAATTAATTAATGATTTGGCTTGTCTGACATGGATGTCTGGCGCCATCACGACCTTATAGATTTTGGGTCGTGACAAAACACATTTCAACAAAAATACTCAAATATCACACCAATAATATTGCTTTATACCAACACTTAAAACTCAACATAAGAACTATTGACGTCTTTCTTCAAAATTCGACACATACCAAGACTACTTAAAATATTTGTGCGGCTTCTTCTAACACCGTAACCTCAAAATCTGACTCCAACATATTTCCTACTATGACTCACTTCTTGTGTCAACTCAAAATGCCTCGACTTAACCAATATTTTGTAAATCATGTTCCTTCACCACAAACCAAAGAGAGAAACTAGTCTATACACTCAAATATGCATTCAAGTATAATTTAAGGACTTACACATCGATAGAATTCACTTATTCTCTCAAAGAAATTCATGTTAATCCTAAGGTCGTTCCATAGGCTTACACGTAGTGTATATCTCTACTAATATAATATTGGAAGTTTAGGATCAATTAGGTCTTTACGGGTTGTAATGTAGGCTAATGGATGGGTAGAATATATTTGGGTATAGTGACTAACCGTCCTAAGCAATTTAATACACTACACTTGACATTCAAATACATACTCTTCCTGACCAATTCAAGCAATGCCATGAAATCATATACAATTTGGCCCTTCTTTAAGCACAACTATGCATTCACTAGCCCGGATTAAGAGAAATAGGAGGTGCATTTTCTCTTATTTTTTAAATTTTTTCTTTTCTTTTTATATTTTGTTTGATTTTTTTCAACACTCTCCAAACTTGGGTTTCCTGGCTAATGATTTGTCAAAACATACATTCTCCTTTTTTTCTTTCTGTGGTTCCACTCAAAAGCTACCCCAACTCTCACCTTACTCCTCTAGCGATTTAAGTGATTTTGGAGGTAAAGGTTTAAAAAATCTAATTAAGAACAAAAAGAGAACGGCTTGTAATGTGGGTGCCAAATAAAAGGTTTATAGGCTCGAATGGGCTATCTAAAGATAATTTTATTTATGGTGGCATACTAGCTCAATGGACAATCAAAGAAACACCTACATCATCTCCTAGACTCACAGAGCTTACTTATTTCGCTTCGACTAATACATGATAGCACAGAATGTAAACAAGACCTCACATCACACAATACACATGATTTAGTCCGCTGACGGCTCAGACCCGGCACTCAAGTTTAACAACTTAGCACAGTCATCCTATCAATTCAACACATGGAAAGTAATCACATGAGTCAAAAAATTAACTTAAGCATAAAAGAAAGTCGCATATACTCAAGGCAGGTGGACACATAGAACAAGAAGAAGATAATCAGCTCAAATGCTACCGCTCTAAGTCTCGGCATAAAACATGTCAAATAGCATAGATACTCAAGTTCTTCCATTCCATCATCATTTCTAAAAGAAAAAGGAAAATATTTTTGTATTTTTTTCTTTAGACTTTATTCCCTCAAGAAAACTGTCTAACAAATTCATCGTCGGAAACAGTCCAGTTTATTTTTGAAAAACAATTATACCTAAAAAAACTACAACCTGGTTCAAAGTGTCATCTCTTGAAAAAGAACCATGGCCATAAGAAAAACCAAGAGGGATTTTCTCTACCTTATTATTTTTTTTATATATTTATTTTTTAACATATATAACATAGCACAAGAAATCACCCAGACAATCTTCTCACATCCCACACTTAAAATTATGCATTGTCCCTGATACACCATAAATAATAGAGGGTAAAAGAAAATCTCTGGTTGGCCAAAGGCCGAAGCATTAGCAGCTCATGGGGTACTCAGATTTCTCCAAGTGGTTAGTCTTTTATGCGGGCACCCCACACTTAGTTCCAGCCATGTTGCTTTCTTTTGCTTCCTTCCAATGACTTTGCTTCTCATGCTCCTAGAAAATCAAAAAGTATACTAAAAATTAACACAATAAAAATTAATTTTATATATATATATACACACACACACAAACAGTATATATATATATATATATATATATAAAGTGTCTAAGCCAAAATTTTATCACGTCTAACTCTATTCCTAAAAAGGATAAGTGGTCGCTGCAAATATAACCTAACTTATGACTCCATGGTCGAATCCCACAGAGAACTAATGATTAGCTATATATATTTAATATCACCAACAAAACAAGTTCAATTAATTTTCGGGTGATAAAGATTAATATTTTTGTTTTAAACTACTTAACCAAAAAAATACGAAAGTAATAAGATTATCAACTAAAGAGAAATATTCGAATTGAAGAGAAAAAAAAGCCTAGGATTATGATTTCCTCAATTATCAGGATGAAAGCTTAACATGTTCAATATAATCACAACAATTTATTCTCCATTGATCGTGAGTTCTTCTGTTACCACAATTATCTCTCAATCAAAAGCAGTAATTTTCTAGAACTATCCTCTCAAACTAACCCTAGCTAGCAATTCAAGCGACTCACAAAGATCGTGCCAAAGCGTCTTATCTCTAATCCCACTTTTAAATCCAAGTAATCAATCTATTAACTTACACAGAAGTGGTATTGTTCAAAAACAATCTAATCAAGTATTCTTACTTAAGCAACACATGATAAATAGGCACGGTTAATCGATGGTCATTCAATTAACAACAAGCAAAACGTAGTTAAAAAATAAATTATAAAAACGGCTAATTATAAATACGCATAGTCAATAATTCACCCAATAATTGATTCCATCAAAACCCTAGAATAAAGGTTTAGCTACTTATACTACTACTCGAAAACACATAAACCATTTTCTGGCCAAAAACCATAGAAATAAAGATAGAAAAGTAGAGAAAAACTCTTCGATTCGTCTTGTGGAATGGACTTGAGGATCTTTCGGGCTCAATATTACTTCGACAATGGTGTTCCTTGCCTTCTCAAGCCAAGAATGTGGCTAAAATAAGGGTTAGATGCTTTTATATCACGTCCCTAATCCAAATGACTAAGTTTTCCCTCAAGATCAAACGCAGGCAAATTTGTCGTTGTGCTATAGTTGTGCTTCGCACATGGTCTAGTTGACTTTTTCAGATGTTCTTGTGCTTTCCTTGTGGTTTTCGAAGTTACCTCACTCTCCTAGATCCGATTTTTCTTTTCTTTAGAAATTGCATTTTAGCTTCATTAATACCCAATTCCCCTCTAATCTTCACTATTGGCTTCCTACATAACAAACTTCAGCAATTAAGCTCAATTGGTTATCTTTCAACCTTCAAAACCCTTTTAAACACACCAAAATAGGGGTAAAACATATTCGATTACATGTAAATCTCGCATATTATCACTAGCACCTTCCCCTTAGAAGAACAAGAAACCTTACCCATAATCTCACTAGTTAGTAGACTAATAAAGAGTATAACCTTTAGTAATTAAATAGGTACCCCAGTATACCTTTAAGTATTAGGTGGCGACTTTCTTTCATCAACAATAGAGAAATCACAAGTTGAATCTTGTTTTGATTAGTGCAAAATAGGATGCAAGAGTTATAATTGTAGACGCTGAGGAATTCTAGTTAATTTTGAAGTTTAAATGCAGAATGTTCATTGCAATTATTTCTTATGTTAATATGAAATTTGGATTTGTATGGAAGTGTCCATTGACTTTCAAATAGCCATTTCTGCAATTGTCTGTTGGTCACTAGTTGTAATTTGGGCCATGGCCATACTCCGATGGACACGCCAAGGACTTGGGATAGATGGACTCCGAGCCCATTTTTCACTTTTTGCTAAGTGATTAAAGGTCCAAAAGAATCTACCATCACTCTTGAGTACATTCCAAGTCTAGGGAATATGTGATACACGAAATTGGGGTTCATTTCCAAAGCTCATTTGCTTACTCTTAGCCTGTTAAAATGTCACAAATTCAACCTTGTAATTCAAAACTGTAAAATGACATGTTTAATGTTGGAATTGAATCCCATAGGTTCTTTGATTATTTTAAACAATAATGATCTCATAGTCAAATAATTTCATAATTAATCAAGTTACTTCTATTAGTTTAAGCCCTTAGCGGGTTATCCTGTAATGTTACACGATTGAAAAGAAGTTTGAAAATTAATTATTAACAGTAGTTTAGCTCATCAATTCTATATCTCCTTCATAGCTTATCAATCGTTAGCATGCTTTAGACACGTTCTTAAATCAACTATCGTGATTATGTATACATTTGCGTGACATAATTACAATTCCCAAAATTAAAATCAAAGTATGTGTTCGCACAATATTGAACGAAATAATCTTAGTAATAATAAAGTGTTATTAATTGTGTACACTTACACGTGACATGATTTGTGATACATCAAAGAAAATGGTTACACATAAATGTGATTCGTTTCAAGATAATTCCATAATCATAATAACAAAGTAATTGAAAAGTGATAAAAGGTAAAAATGTACGTAGGTTTTAAAATATGTAATAATCAGATAATTAAGTCAAGTATGATTTTTAAGCTACCGTGCTAAAACCACAGAACTCAGAAGTGCCTCACACCTTATCTCGGGTTAACAGACTTCATTACCCGATCTTTTGTATTTCGCGGACCATAAACAGAGTCAAATTTTCTTAAATTGGGATTTAAATAAATTGGTGAGTTGGAATACTGTAAATAAATAATTGCAAATGGTGACTCTTATATTTATAATAAATACCCTTTTCAAATAATGTCACTTAAATTTAAAAAATTCCTTTCTTTCCACAATCCGCGGGAAAAAGGAGGTGTGACATGATATAAATCATATATCAAATATACATAAATCTCAGCTACACATGACCACAGTTGTCTACAGCTCTCCCAAAACCCGGGCGTCACAACTAGTCACAATCATCTAATTGAGTACAAATCTCAATTGAATACAAAGTCTATGCGGAAATAACGAGGACACAAAAGACATATATAAAGAGTTGGGAAGGGGGAGTCCATATGCTGCGTATAGAATCAAGTAAGCATCTAACCAGAAAGTCTTCGAAAGCAATCCTAATTTGCTGGATGAATACCTTCAAAACCAGTTTCGGAACCTGCACAAAATATGTAGAAGTGTAGTATGAGTACAGAATATGGTACTCAATAAGTATCATGTCTAACCTCGAAGAAATAGTGGTGAGAGTTCATAGTTAGACCTACTAATAGCTCAAATATCATAAGAGGCATAATCAACATATGGAATAAAGCATGACATTATCGGTCAAGTCAACCAGTAAAACACAGTAAAGCTGGTATGTAAACATGCTTTCCAAACCAGAGATAGCACTCAATATTAGATATTTAAAAGTCTTTCACAATCATGATACTAATAAAATAATTTATTTGGTTAATTGGAACTTGTGAGCAATGCTTGGATGTAATCTGGAATGTCTAAGTGTGATTCGGACGTGTTCGACGAAATGTGAATATTTAAAAATTAAGAGAATGAATTTGTATTTGATTCTTGGTTTTGAAGTTATTTGTGGAGTTTCGAGACCTTGATAAGTTTGGAATATGTTTTTGTACTTGTTGGTAGGATTGGACGAGGTATCGAGGGGTTCAGGTGTGATCCAGGTTAGTTTCAGACCATTTTCCTTTGATTTGCATAGCTGATCTTCTAGTGTTTCTAATGTGCGTCGCGTGCAAGATCAGTGGGTTACTTTTGTATAGAGTAATTTTGGTTGATGGTATCACGACCTGAAATCCCGAAGGTCGTGATGGCGCTGGACATCAATGTCAGGCAAGCCAAATCATTAATTAACTGAAATAACTTTCCGATTTTAACATTTATGAAAATATTTCCTTTCATAATAACCAAGTAAAATCTGTCAATTAGGAAAATGGTTTGAATAATATACTTTCACAATTATGAACCAACACATATCCCAGAACCCGGTGTCACAAGTACATGAGCAATTTCTAAGAACTTACACAATCATTACAAAGCATGTCCGAAATACAACTGGACAAGGAAATTTTAAAATAAAATTAAGTATAGTACGAAGGAGACTCTGTCAGCTGCGGATCACCTCCCGATGATGCAGCTCGCCTAAGTCTCCGAATCTTTCACATTTCTATGAATGTACATGTGCAATAAAATGCACAGCAAATGCAGCATGAGTACAAAAATAACATGTACTCAGTAAGTCGCCCGCCTAACTTCAGAGAGGTAGTGACAAGAGGTCAGATTAGACACTTACTAAAAGTCAATTTAGAATATTTAATTATGACACTAAGCATGATTATCAAGGGAAATTCATTAAGATCATGGATAAAATATTTTCGACTCCGTTCACGTTTAACACTTTATATCTTCGTCATACTAATAACAATTAATCAGCATGGTGATTTAATCAAATGACAATTTACCGACGGGAAGGAACAACTTCTCCCGAAATCTTTTTAATAACTTCAAACCTCTGTCATTTCAATTGACAACTTAATATTTCCGGCCAGTAATCAGGCAAACTCATAGCAACTATGCAGTAAATAGCATGCGCAAGAAACGCCGAGGGTTGTTCGGCCCGAACCAACATAAACATAAAATGTGCACTGCCGAGGGTCGAACAGCTTGAACCATCGATGTATCTATCTAATCCGCTCGCGAATCAATCATACGACGCGGTTAAAAATAATAAGGCTAACCTGCTCGCGAATCATACATGCGACTCAGGTGCTCATATGAATACACACAAATACAGGGTCATCCTGATCGCGAATCATACATGCGACTCAGGTGCTCATATGAATACACACAAATACAGGGTCATCCTGATCGCGAATCATACATGCGACTCAGGCAGCCGAAGTTACTCATGTCCACACAATAAGTCCCCATTTTATCGAGAAAGTCATTTTCTCAGGAAAGTGGTAAAAATCCCTCTTAAAGGAACATGAAATATAGCTTTTAATTCTTTGGTTTGAAAATCATTTGCCAAGTTTAATGATATTCCATAATATAACCCTACTAGGTGTTCAATTATCCCCAGAGGAAATAGATTCTCTTTTAGTGATTAAAAATAATGAACTCTAGTCTTCTCAGATACTCAATTACAGTTTCGATTATATTAGCAGTTTAATATTACAGGCAGGGTTACAGGTAAAACACGTAAGACATGATAGTCGGTCCTAGACTACCCCGACATGGCATAATAGTAGCTATGCACCGAATCCGGTCACTTCGTGCTTACGTATCCCCCGAAGGTAATAGCATATTCTTAATTAATTCACCTAGGGGGACGATTCCCCCTCACAAAGTTAGAAAGGAGACTTACCTCGCTCCGGAATTCCAACACCGGCTTCCAATCCCTTCCGATGATCCCAACGGACGCACAACGCTCCGAAACTACCACGTAAATGACAAAGCAATGAAAATTCATCCTAATACTTACAACTAATTCAGATTATATACGTTCCCAACCCTGCTAGAATAAATGACCAAAATGCCCTCAGGCCCACGTGCCCGGAAATCCGAAATTCTCGAAGATACATTCTACCTACAGCCTTACTAACTCAAATATATAATTTACTCAATTATTCATGCTCAATTCGTGGTTAAAAATCTAAATTTTCCATATACTAGGTTTCTTCAAAGTTTCCCAATTTTCCTACCAATTTCATGCTCAAAAATCCATGCAAGATCTTGTATTTAACCTTAGAACAAGTAAAAACAACTTACCTCTCGATGCTTGGTGAAATATCCCTTGAAATCTCTCCAAAATCTCCTAACCCATGAAGAAAATGAGAGAGAAATTGCACAAACCCGTTTTAAAACATTCTGCCTAGGCATTTTTCGCACCTGCGGTCCTACCTCCGCACCTGCGATCTCGCAGGTGCGACCAAATCACCAGCAGCTGCGGTTATGCTCAACTCCAGCCAAATTGCACATGCGCCCCCACTTCCCGCACCTACGGTTCCCATCCAAGCCAAGCCACACTCGTAACCTCGCAGGTGCGGTTGCACCAGATGACAGCAGTTTCAGCCCTTCTTCCAACTTCAACTTTGATCCGTTACCCACCTGGAATCTACCTGAGGCCCCCGGGACCCCATCCAATCATACCAACATGTCCCAAAACATGACACAGATTTGCTCGAGCCCTCAAATCACATCAAACAACGCCGAAATCACGAATCGTACTCAATTCTAATTCTTTAAGAACTTAGAATTTCAAACTTCTACATCCGATGCCGAAACCTATCAAATCACGTCCGATTGACCTCAAATTTTGCGCACAAGTCATATTCAACATTACGGACCTGCTCCAACTTCCGGAATCGCATTCCGACGTCGATATCAAAACTTCCACTTTCGGCCGGATTTCCCAAAAACCTTCAAATTTCTATCTTTAGCCAAATGACTCCAAAATGACCTACGGACCTCCAAATTCACTTCCGATCGCGCTCCCAATTCCAGAATCACCATACGGAGATATTCCTAGACTCGAAATCCCCAACGGACATCAACCTCACTGATATGCATTCCAACCCCAAATTCATGAAATCCTTCTAAAATGCTAACTTCCATAATATACGCTGAAACACTCCCGAGTTATCCAAAACCCGATCCGGACATACACCCAATTCCGAAATCATTATACGAACCTGCTGGAACCTTCAAATCCTGATTCGGAGATCGTTTACTCAAAATTCCAATCTTAGTTGATTTCACCAACTCAAGGCTTTTGAAATGAGGATTTTCTTTCCAAACCAACTCTAAACTTCCTGAAATTCAATTACGACCACGCCCACGGGTCATAATACCTGAAACAAAACTGCTCACGGCCTCAAACCGCTGAATGACGCGCTAGATCTCAAAACGACCGATCGGGTCGTTACATTCTCCCCCACGTAAACCGATGTCGTCCTTGAACTTGCTAAGAACTGCTCTGGAGTTATCTGAAATCACTGGTTAACATCTCGGGCACCCGCCCGTGCTACCACAACCCAGTCGAGCACAATAGTTGTATCCAATCTCACCTGAAATTTCTCTAGCCAGGCCTAGTTTCAATATATATAAGCACTGCATCAACTAGCACACGATGTACCAGATCATAACTGCATACCCTTGTTGAATCGGCACCATGCACCGCACAACTCATCCTCTGACCACAATGATGCTCCCTGAACCTTAATAGCCAATATCCATGAACCTGATACACCCAATGCACCTCATAACAAATATACATACACCCTGCTATAATGCTGATGACACCACCACAACAGAGGAAATGTACAGAATTCATACTCAACTGCAGAGTTAACGAATCCTTGAATACCTCATCGCACTGATCCCTGATCTGATAATCTCGTCTCACCCAGTACGAACTGCTCAAACAACAAACCATCCTAACATGACCAACAGCCTCACATGATACCACATCGCCCAATAGGTCATAACTCGAACATGATAATAAGAAATGACTCAGGACGTAACTACTCAACTCACACAACTAATATGAGTTCTTACCAGAAAATAGGAATTAAAACATAAGAAAATAAATATAGGAACCTTACTCATCATCACACTGTTGCCGCCTGCAACCCGATCCAAATAACATACCCGTGGCAACGTGACACCCGATCCCAAATAACATCACCGTGGTGGCGTGCCACCCGATCCAAATAACATAAAACTCACGTAAGGAAATATATACAGAGCTGATTTGCTCACTATTAAAATTTACTGAATATCGATCATAAGCACGCTAAGTGCATAATACCATCCTGGGGAGACTGATAAAGCCGTAGGCTACATAACTCAAGCACAACTGAGGTGCGATATATATATACACACTCTAGATATCAAGAGCTATCCTGCTCACATAACATCCCCACCACGCGGGACCTCAACACATAGGGAATTATCAAGCTGTTTCACAACTCGTACGGCACAACCATAATAACATATAAATTTGACGAAGACGGAACAACACCTTCTAATACCTCTCCATGAAAAGCGCTCTACTGAAAGGAACATGCCTGGCTCATACGGAGCCCATAATCATATTTAAATCCATCCACAAACATCGAGCTACCTTACTCGCACCAGCTAAGCTAATAGCTTTCACCTAGGTCCACGTTAACCCATTTTTTCTCATAATACACGAGAACAACCATCAACACCGGGACTAACACGCCATAATCCATAATCAACTGAACCGAACGCCCTCCAGGTGTAAATTCTCAATTAGCCATATTGCACTTCTTTATACTCAGCCCAAATCTGAAATCCATCAAGTGACTACATGTCACACTTTATACAACCTTTTCACGGTCATGCTTCCACAACCTTCCACACAAGGCAATAAGTCTGCACATTCATAATACCGGCTGCACTAAGGCTGCAAAACACATCAAGAACCCATGACCGGGGTACAAAGCCTCTTTCACCGAATATCACTCTCAGGTGACACTAAAGATAACACCAGCTTACCCTGAACTTTCAAATCACTTTGACTTTCTCTTCCGAGCTCGTGACATCCTTATAAGAATCGGACCTATCTCGATTCTTACTCCCAGTTACATACTGCTCCCCGCACTTAGCATACCAACATGAGGTAGCGCAAGAATTTCATCATAACTGTTGAACCACTAATACGGTGAACACTTCATCATATAGAAACATTTTACTTAACTCAATTTAGGAGTACCACCTCAACACACGAGTGAATTTCCCACATAAAAATCCATTACAACGGCCGACAAGCCCCGCACACACCGGCATAAACCACATGTATAACTAAATCACATCAAAGGAACCAATCATTGCCGCAAATGTGCCATTCAACCATGGCTAATCAATCTATCTTCTTTTAATCATCATGAATTGCCTCAGGAACAATAACAACTTCCTTCAACCCATAGCAAACTCAACCCTCACTCATCCCGAGTGACCTTGATTCACGAGACTATGATGCCCAAATCCCACAACCTGTCTCATACCCTTCTGATAATCTTTTCTTCAATCTGGAGTCTATTTCTCTCACTCCTCCAATATTATCGTGTATGCTGAAACATATCATAGAACATTCTAACCGTCCTCATTTTTCTAAGAAATTACCCTGCAAAAGCTCGATTCTCGATCATACTGCTACCTGAAATCCTTAATTGCCGCATTATTTAACTTTTGAACTCACTAGGACCGCTATCGAGAGTCACCCACTCGACTAGCCTTGAATACAATCTACCCCAAGGCTCTCCTAGCACAGGAACACCTTTTTCAATGAAACACATGATTGAGTCACTATCCTTACAACTCGCCCATGCCTTAAGCATAAATTCTCAATCTTCCAAAGCCTAACCCTGATTTGACAGGTCTAGCTTTTGCACAAATCCATCAAATCCCACGCACAATTACCACTTTACTCCTTTTTCCTTAGCTGAAATAACTTGCCAACACACCGGCAATCCTCAACCCCATGCGAAGACGACCCTACAACCCAACTGCAGATGGTGGGACTCCCCCACTTAACCCGAAGCTACTCTTTGCACCATTCTAGACCCTTCTGAGATCCTTCCTCCTTTGATAACATGATCTACCTCAGCCAATCTATCCAAACCTTCCAAATTCTCTTGCTAGCACTCCCTAAATACTCGAGTTCTCTAGCATCATTCATACACTCTATCTCCTACCAACGAGCCACTAGGACCCCTCACAGAACCTGCCAACCCCGCCATTGCTAACCTATCCCCAGAAGACAACCCACCTGTAGAAATCACTTGCTGACACCTCTCAGTGACGCTGAAATGCACGCTCTCTGCGACCTCAATACCCCATCCTACGCCCTGCTTCATTCCAGGATCATTCCTTGCCAACCGCATTCCTCAATACTTCCTCTCAATACTCTGACCCCACGCAACCGAAGAAACTATAGCACCGACAAACCTAACACATTCCATTCGATCAATGACAACGACTACACGTCACAGGTGCACCCCATCTCGCTTGAAGACACCAAGTCTTACTACCTTATAAATCCCAACCGAGCTATTCATACTCCAAATGCCTTCCCTCTGTCGGAACAAAAGCACTGAAACCTCGAAATCACACTCTGAGAAGACCTCCCTTCAAACCATTCATCTTCCCCAACATACGGGCAAACGCTCTAACATCATATCGACACTGACGATAAATTGCAAACATCATCACTACCTGAGTACAGCCTTAAGGCTCCCGAAAACACAGCTACTGAGCTGAAATAACATATTACCCCTTCACTGGGCCCTAACAACAACCACGACTATTTATACCTGGAAGCATCTCGAATAACATTCGTAGCACCATTCCCATTCCTCAAACTCCTTATCCATAGCAAGCGCTTCGCGACGCGTAAGATTGAGGAATATAAGCATAAGCCTCAAAGGAATCAACTCGCACGATGAAGAATTAAGAAGGGAAGTACTCCTAACAGCCCTGTAGCCTCTCGAAAATAAGTACAGACGTCTCTGTACCGATCCACAAGACTCTACTAGACTTGCTCATGACTCGTGAGACCTACGGGAACCTAGCGCTCTGATACCATGTTTTCACGACCTGATACTCCGAAGGTCGTGATAGCTTCGGACATCAATGTTAGGCAAGCCAAATCATTAATTAACTGAAATAACTTCCCGGTCTTAAAATTTATGAAAATACTTCCTTTCATCTTATTACATAATAACCAAGTAAAATCTGTCAATTAGGAAAATGGTTTGAATAATATACTTTAACAATTATGAACCAACACATACCCCAGAACCCGGTGTCACAAGTACATGAGCAATTTCTAAGAACTTACACAATCATTACAAAGCCTGTCCGAAATACAACTGGACAAGGAAATTTTAAAACAAAAATAAGTACAGTACGAAGGAGACTCTGTCAGCTGCGGATCGCCTCCGGATGATGCACCTCGCCTAAGTCTCTCAATCCTCCACATTTCTATGAATGTACCTGTGCAATAAAATCCACAGCAAGTGCAGCATGAGTACAAAAACAACATGTACTCAGTAAGTCGCCCGCCTAACCTCAGAGAGGTAGTGACGAGAGGTCAGATTAAACACTTACTAAGGGTCAATTTAGAATATTTAAGTATGACACTAAGCATGATTATCAAGGGCAATTCATTAAGATCAGGGATAAAACATTTTCGACTCTGTTCACGTTTAACACTTTATATCTTCGTCATATTAATAACAATTAATCAGCATGGTGATTTAATCAAATGATAATTTATCAACGAGAAGGAACAACTTCTCCCAAAATCCTTTTTAATAACTTCAAACCACTGTCATTTCAATTGACAACATAATATTTCTAGCCAGTAATCAGGAAAACTCATAGCAACTATGCAGTAAATAGCATGCGCAAGCAACGCCGAGGGTCGTTCGGCCCGAACCAACATAAACATAAACTGCGAATTGCCGAGGGTCGAACGGTTCGAACCATAGATGCATGTATCTACCCCGCTCGCGAATCAATCATGCGACGCGGATAAAAATAATAAGTCTAGCCTGCTCACGAATCATACATTCGACTCAGGTGCTCATATGAATACACACAAATAAAGGGTCATCCTGCTCGCAAATCATACATGCGACTCAGGCACCCGAAGTTACTCATGTCCACACAATAAGTCCCCATTTTATCGAGGAAGTCATTTTCTCAGGAAAGTGGTAAAAATCCCTCTTAAAGGAACATGAAATATAGCCTTTAATTCTTTGGTTTGAAACTCATTTGCCAAGTTTAATGATATTCTATAATATAACCCTACTAGGTGTGCAATTATCCCCAAAGGAAATAGAATCTCTTTTAGATGATTAAAAATAATGAACTCTAGTCTTCTTCAGATATTCAATTACAGTTTCGATTATATTAGCAGTTTAATATGACAGGCAGGGTTACAGTTACAATACGTAAGACATGCTAGTGGGTCGTAAACTACACGGACATGGTATAATAGTAGCTATGCACGGACTCCCGTCACCTCGTGCGTACGTAGCCCCCGAAGGTAATAGCATATACTTAATTAATTCACCTAGGGGGACGATTCTTCCTCACAAAGTTAGAAAGGAGACTTACCTCGCTCCGGAATTCCAACACCGGCTTCCAATCCCTTCTGATGATCCCAACGGACGCACAACGCTCCGAAACTACCACATAAATGACAAATCAATAAAAATTCATCCTAATACTCACAAAAAATTCAGATTATATACTTTCCCAACCCCGCTCGGAGAAATGACCAAAACACCCTCGGGCTCACATGCCCGGAAATCCAAAATTCTCGAAGATACATTCTACCCACAGCCTTACTAACTCAAATATATAATTTACTTAATTATTCATGATCAATTCGTGGTTAAAAATCAAAATTTTCCATATTCTAGGTTTCTTCAAAGTTTCCCAATTTTCCTACCAATTTCATGCTCAAAAATCCATGCACGATCTTGTATTTAACCTTAGAACAAGTAAAAACAACTTACCTCTCGATGCTTGGTGAAATCTCCCTTGAAAGCTCTCCAAAATCGCCTAACCCATGAAGAAAATGAGAGAGAAATTGCACAAACCAGTTTTAAAACATTCTGCCCAGGCATTTTTCCCACCTACAGTCCTACCTGCGCACTTGCGATCTCGCAGGTGCGACCAAATCACATGCACTTGTGGTTACACTCAACTCAAGCCAAATCGCACGAGCGATTCCCAAGCCACACCTGCGGCCAAAACCTTGCAGGTGCGGTTGCATCAGATGACAGCAGTTTCAGCCCTTCTTCTAACTTCAATTTTGATCCGTTAACCACCCGGAATCCACCCGAGGCCCCCGGGACCCTGTCCAATTATACCAACCTGTCCCAAAACATGAAACGGACTTGCTCGAGCCCTCAAATCACATCAAACAACGCCGAAATCACGAATAGCACTCAATTCCATTTCTTTAAGAACTTAGAATTTCAAACTTCTACATCCGATGCCGAAACCTATCAAATCACGTCCGATTGACCTCAAATTTTGCACACAAGTCATATTCAACATTACGGACCTGCTCCAACTTCCGGAATCGCATTCCGACCTCGATATCAAAACTTCCACTTTCGGCCGGATTTCCCAAAAACCTTCAAATTTCTATCTTTAGCCAAATGACTCCAAAATGACCTACGGACCTCCAAATTCACTTCCGATCGCGCTCCCAATTCCAGAATCACCATACGGAGATATTCCTAGACTCGAAATCCCCAACGGACATCAGCCTCACTGATATGCATTCCAACCCCAAATTCATGAAATCCTTCTAAAATGCAAACTTCCATAATATACGCCGAAACTCTTCAGGGCTATCCAAAACACGATTCCGAACATATACCCAAGTCTGAAATCATCATACAAACCTGCTGGAACCTTCAAATCCTGATTCGGAGATCGTTCACTCGAAATTCCAATCTTAGTTGATTTCACCAACTCAAGGCTTCTGAAATGAGGATTTTCTTTCCAAACCAACTCTAAACTTCCTGAAATTCAATTCCGACCACGCCCACGGGTCATAATACCTGAAACGAAGATGCTCACGGCCTCAAATTTCTGAACGACGCGCTAGAGCTCAAAATGACCGATTGGGTCGTTATAGCTGGTGTCGCGCCCCCTTTTTTCCTCGCGCAATTGGGTTTATGACATTGGTTGGGACAACTCGTTCCTTTTGGGAAAGGGGTTTGTATATTTTGAAGAGTCGCCACCTAACGATTTTAACGGTGCATTAGGGCACCTAAGGGGTTCAATTATAACTACGTTGCTAACCAGTGATTTGGGTAAGGGCTTGAAATTATCCTAAGGGGAAGGTGTTAGGCACCCCTCAGGATCCACAAGTGTGGTTCCCGGCCAAATAATTTTGTGAATTTGTACAACTAGCAAATAACAGGTAAAGGCTCAAATAAGAGATGATTTAAGTCTTAAGCATGTAGATGTTTAGAAAAATAGTAAAGAAGATTGGCTTTTGAAAAGGAATTACAAGCTAGCATATAAAGGTGTCCTAGGTTTATAATAATATGGATCACATCAATGCAATACCCGGTAATCACACATCGAAAAGGGGCTACGCGTGGTATTAGCGTACCGGTCATCATATCCATATTCTACCCTTCCCACCCCATAAGGTTATAAAAATGAATGTTGGTTTCGACCTCTATTGCATGTTGTTACCCGTCCCTTCCTATCAGTCCCGGAGGAAATTAGGACTCCTATCCTAAAAGGAGGTGCTAGGTAGACCCTCAGGTTTTAAAGGTAGAATTCTAAGGCGACAGACAACAAAACAAGTAAGACTGGAGATAAAGGAAAGCATAGAAAGCAGATAAAGGCTTAAATATTCCTCCACACACAGTACACATGAGCAGCATGTCTCATACACAATCAAGGTCATTATAATTCAGAATCCTAAAGCATGGTATCTAGGTTATAGACAGATTATTGCATAACTCAGGGAGGAAGTCTTAATCAGGCTTGCCTACTCGTTTTAAGCATGCTAATAGTTAAACATGATCACAAAGACAGTTCTGATTTTTTACTTTTTTGTTTGAGTTAATAACCTAAGGCTTTCCTAGGTGTAGGATAACATGCAACAGTTATTCAGATTGATTAATGACTCTAAGTTGTTATAGCTAATAACATGCGATTCTAGGTGTGAAGATGTACAAAGACTAATTACCAGTTGCTGAGAACAGGGGACTATTCTGTGTTTAGACTAAATGCGATTAAATAGATACGATCCTATAGCATGATATCTAATGCAACATGATGCGTAATAACTTAAACAGGACTTTTAAATGCACATAGAATCATAGCATTATGCACAATTTCAGGAATAGCGTAGATGACAGATTTTTTAATGGTTGTTCACCTAGAACAGGATCTCTACGTGTATAGAATGATGAGACATGATTACAGCTTATTTATCCTAAGACAGTACTTCTAGTGAAATTTCAGAACATGGGCAGAATCACGTAATAGCAACTTATTTTATTGTAATTATTTATCCTATAGGCAGGATTTCTAAGCGCGGAGATGTCGAATACACATAAATCCTAAGTAGCATGATATCTAAGGCATGGCATGGTGTACCTAAACATGGTTGCTATTGCGCATAGAGAAAATAAACCTAGAAGCATGGTTTCTACCCTTAATTATACTACAACATGCATATCACCCATCCATTTTTTCACTATCCGACCCCAGAGTTGTTTACAAATAATTATTACAGGCCATTGAATATGAATTACTCAACTGAAATATAAGCAAAAATAAGAAGTTAAATATAGGGAGCCTACAGAATAGGCTCAAGTCTCCAAGTCCTCAATGATAGGTATTATTTCACAACCTTCTCATAATCCGGGTGTGTCAGAGTTCCCTAAGGACCTCAAGGGCTCCCGGGCAGTGCTAACACCCAGATTTCATAGCCAAAATAGAGTAAGTGCAGTGTGGAATGGCAGCCCCTGTGTGTCAAAGTTCAGAGGGAGCTCAAGGGTCCCAAGGCAATGCTCACACAGAAGGGGCAGAACCTAGACTTCTAAGAATATATGCGAGAGTGCCTTTTTTTATTTTTTAAAAGGGTTGAAGTAAGAAAACAGTTTTGACGGGGGAAACTTGATTGGAATAAAAGTTCAACATCACACAAAGGACCAGGTATAGTTCAACATCACACAAAGGACCAGGGATAGTCCAACAATCACAAACAGGGGTAATGGGACTTGAGGGACAAATACAGAGCATGTAAGGGCAAACATGTAGCAAGAAAAAGCACATATATAGGCATTCATAGAAACATCCCAAGGGTTCAGAGGATCAGGGATACATTAAAGTACTGGATTATATTAACATATTAACACTAAACAACTAAGACCATGATCACTAATGTACCAATCATACTCATGGGGATTCACACAAGAAACAGAATCATGTTGTCCATTGACAAGTAAAGCATAAACTTAACAGGCAGAAGGGAGTTCAGGATCGTAGATACATGTTGAGTAATAAGTAAAAACAAATTAGAAACACACTGAATTACAACAGTAATAGAAACATGTTGGTTTGAGAACTGAAATCTGAATTAGAACATACCAGTGAAGTGAAGAAAGTAGTAACACAAACAGGAAGTAGGAGATGCACAATAGTTAGCCTTGGCTTGCAGCCGGCTAACTTAGAATAGTAGTAGCTAGCACAGAAGAGAGAGCAAAGAGTTTTTTAATTGTGAGAGAGAGAGAGAGAGAGTTGAACGGATCAGTTCGTCTGTTTGGAAAATAAGAGACCTGGGTGTATATAGCTTTTAAAACAGTAGTAAATAAGGTGCAAACAAAAGTCAGGCAGTAATCAAAGGGATTCATAATCAATCAGTATCAAAATAGTATGGGTACTTCCTTAATTAAGGGAGTTAACTCTCTAACGGTAGGAAAAGGTTACAAGTAAGGAAAGGAAGCAAATAAGGAAAGATTCATACATAGTAAGCACAGAGTAGGGAATTGGGGGCAGGTTCATAAAAGCACTACTGTAAGAATCAATTGATAGTAATAAAGCAAGAAATAACTAATAGTCGTAAATATTATCATTGGAAATCAATTAAAGGAAATCAATCACAGGAAATTAGGGGTTTGAAATATGAGGAGTACTGATTTAAGAATCAGCATTGGTTATACAAAGTAAACACATAATATGAGAGAGTCAGAAACCCTAGTGATTAAAACAGGGTAAAATCACACGGAATTAGAGTTTTACATAGGACAATGACATGAATCACTGAATAAACATAATACAAGCAGAAAGGTGAAGATTTAGAGGTATCGATAAACAATGAATAGAGATGAATCATAGATTAAGCATGGTAATAGCAACCAGAAAACCTAACAATAAATATGGGGTAAAACATCACGAAATCACAAAATAATCAAGAGAACAAAGTGAACACAATAGAACAAATGAACACATCGTTGTAAACAAACTCAGAGCCATAGGTGAAAGCAAAGACTTTAGGGTTTTTAACGAAATAGCTCAGACACAAAGGGAAAAGGCTCGAATAAAGCTTAAACATAATAAAAAAATCATAAGATAATACTTAAAATATGAAGAGAAATCATTTTTGAAAAGAGGTTTGAAACCCTAGTTAGAAGGTGAAGAGTCACTTCATGAAAATCGAAAAACCTTTTGAAAACACCAAAAATAGCTCGGAATAAGCCAAGATCTATTATAGATCTATGAAAACCAGAGATCGATAGTTAGTGTTTCATAGAGACAACCCAAAGAGAAGGAGAACCGGCTAAAGAACCACTGGTTCTAGCCGAAAAATGAGGAAATCCTTCTCGGACGGTCGTAGATGGCCGGAGAACGGCATGAAAATCCATAGGTGGGAGTTGAACCGCTCCAGGTTCTTTTGAGGGCCTCAGGACAGTGCCAAACCGGCGTGGGAGGAGAGCCATAGGCTAGGAGTGGTGGTGAGACCGCCATGGTCATCGGCGAAGCTGTGGCCGGTGAGAGGAGCTAGGTTTAGCAGAAAGTGCTTGAGAGAGATAAGGGGAGAGGGCGGACGAGTGTAACGAGAGAGTGAGAGGAGAAAATGAGGGTTTTGGGGGGGGGTAGGTCATAGGATTAAATTAGGTATGAATTAACGTGGGCTGTTGATTTGAATTAATCAACGGCTCAGATCAAAGGAGAATTGTGTCGGGTATATTTGTGATGATTGGGCTGGATATTTGGGTTAGTTAAGTGGGTAAGGGGTCCGGTTGGATTTAGGGTAGAATTTAAATAGAGAGTGGCTAACTATTAAATGCCCAATTAAAATTAACCAAAATAATTTGTAAAATAGCTGATAAATTGTAAATGAAATTGATGCTTAGTAAATTAAATTACAATGATTAATAAGTATTAAAATGACTAATTATTGGATAAAAATATAATAAAACATATGATTAGGCTATAATTGCAAAGTCATTGCAATTATAGCCAAAGAGTGCCAATTTGGCTAATTGTGAAATTATTTGATCTTAATAGGACCAGAAATAATACATTAAATCAAGAAATACTTTTGAAATCATTTTTAATGCAATTTTGTAATTTATTATTAGAAATAAAAATTGTAGATGAATTTAAATAAATTTTAAAAATATGGAAAAATTATAGAAAAATACCAATTGTTATGAAAGCATGTTTTTTGAAGGTATATATGCAATTTTAAAATAGTTTGAGGAAAAATTGGGTATCAACAGTTGCCCCTCTTTACCCGGGAAAGATGAAAGAGTTATCGGATAAAGATATGATGGCCAATTTTGACCGAGGGAAACGATTTGGGAGAGATTTTAGGTCGAACCCTAGTTTCTGAGTTGCCTACATATCCCTGGTTTTATAGGAATCAGGCCGTATGTAGTTCAGGAGTCATCGGTGAAGTATATCGATGAAGTTTCTTACAAGAACAGACGCAATATTTGGGACTGATTGAATAAGTGGCTTACAGGGTGGTTAGGAGAACTGGAGTGGGATCACTCCTGCCAGGATGGTTGTTGTTTGCCAGGTTACTTGCAAATGAGTAATACAAACATATCGTGCGTAATTTAAACATGATGCAAATCCTGTTGGACTATGAATGTTGTCTTTGGACGGTTAAGGATGACGTCTTTAGACCATGATGTCTTGGGCCATAAATTGCTTGATGCAGGATTCGCAGGCCATGAAATGATGTTCTCGGGCCATGAAGATGGTGCCTCCAAACCATGATGCCTTTGAATAATGATATGCAAACTGGTAAAAGAGATCCTCAGGCCATGACATGGTGTTCTCGGGCCATGAATATGGTGCCTCCGAACGATGACGCCTTTGGATAAGTTGGCGATATTTCAGCCTATGAAGATACAATAGTATGATGCTGACAAGACAGAGCTTAGTCTTGCGAATTAAAGGGGCGGAGCTTAGCCCAAAAGGAAAACGTAGTAAATAATGCTAGAGGCATTGGTTGCTTTTGAGAAGTAAATGGAGATAGCGTTTAGTCTCGGAAGGCAGAATGGTAGCCTTATACAATATGCGAATGCAGATGGAGATAGCGTTTAGTCTCGGAAGGTAGAAAGGTAGCCTTATGCAATATGCGAATGCAGATGGAGACAACATTTAGTCTCGGAAGGCAGAAAGGTAGCCTTATGCAATATGCGAATGCAAATGGAGACAGTGTTTAGTCTCGAAAGGCATAAAGGTAGCCTTATGCAATATGCGAATGCATATGGAGACAGTGTTTAGTCTCGGAAGGCAGAAAGGTAGCCTTATGCAATATGCGAATGCAGATGGAGACAGTGTTTAGTCTCGGAAGGCAGAAAGGTAGCCTTATGAAAGATTAAGGGAGGACAACAGAAATTCTTCGCTGGTGTTAAATTGTGGTAGAGCATTGTGATAATGAATCATTGTTTGCGCTGATAATAAGCGTTGGCATGACGAGTTTGAGGAACGATGTCTGTATTTTTAGCGGATAATATGTTTCAGGGCTTTTGAAATTTTGTGCCTACATCCAAAGAAAGATCGTGAGTTTTGTAAAGCGGAAAGGGTAGTTCGCATTCCTGCCGGCTCCACTTGGCTCGTTTGCTTGATCATGATGATATTGTCTGTATCATTTGGGGTAGCGTTTGCTAAACAAGCTGTTTCAAAAAATATATATGCATGATTTTTGTAAAAGTATAATATATAATCTAAAATAGTTTTAGATGAACCGACGACATGACACGGCTTGAAACATTGCAACCTCTCCTGCTGCGGAATTTTGAGGGTCCTCCTCAAAATTCTGCCCCAGTTTGCTGGGTGGACGCCTCTGACTACTGCTCGCGCGGCGATTCGCTGAACTCGCTTCAGAATTTTGAGGGCCCTCCTAAAAATTCTACCCCAGTTGACTGGGTGAATGCTTGTGGACTGCTACTCGCTTCGGAATTTTGAGGGCCCTCCTCAAAATTCTACCCCAGTTTCCAATTGTGGGGAAAAAATAATTTTTTATTGAATTGTGACCGAACCCTTAGGGTTGCCTACGTATCCCCTCTTAAACGGGAATCAGGTCAGGCGTAGTTCAAATTACATCATTTGCAGAAACATAAAACATTACACATAGTAGAGCTTGACTGCATCTGAATTGATCGATTTCGGCTAAACTTCTCCATCCATTTCTGCAAGTATGAGTGTTCCTCGTGTCAGCACTCTATGAACCATGTAAGGACCTTGCAAGTTGGGAGAGAACTTCCCGTTGGCTTCATCTTGATGCATAAATATTTTCGTTAACACCAGCTTCCCTGGTGTGAATCATATCGGCTTGACTTTCTTGTTGAAGGCCCTGTCCATTCTGTTATGATATAGTTGAACATGACATACTGCATCCATTCTATTCCCGTCTATGAGGGCTAATTGCTCATAACGGCTTCTTACCCACTCTGCATCGCTGAGCTCAGCTTCCTGTATAATTCTTAGAGATGGAATCTCCACTTCGGCAGGAATTACATCCTCTGTACCATAAACTAGTATATAGGGAGTTGCCTCTATTGATGTGCGCACAGTGGTGTGGTATACCAATAAAGCGAATGATAACTTTTCATTGGAAGCGGCAGGCTCAATTGGTCCAATAATGTCCATACCCCAAGCGGCAAACAGCCATGGTGAGCTGGTTGCATTGAGCTCACTTGGAGGCACCTTTATCATATCCCCATGTATCTGGCAGCGGTGGCACTTCCGAACATACTGGATGTAATCCGTTTCCATAGTCATCCAAAAGTAACCAGCTCGGAGTATCTTCTTTACTAGAACAAATCCGTTCATATGTGGGCCACAGGTCCCAGCATGAATTTCTTCCAGCAATTTTGATGCTTCTTTTGTGTCAGCACACCTTAATAACCCCAGGTCGGGAGTCCTCCTATACAAGATTCCTCCGCTGTGGAAGAAATTGTTGGACAATCTTCGAAGTGCACATTTCTAAGTGGAATTTGCAAGCTCGGGATATTCTCCTTTTGCCAAGTAGTCATCGATGTCATGAAACCAAGGATTTCCATCTGCTTCTTCTTCGATATAGGCACAGTAAGCTGGCTGATTATGGATCTTTATGGGAATAGGGTCAATGAAATTCTTGTTCGGATGCTGGATCATTAAGGACAAAGTAGCTAATGTATCGGCGAACTCATTCTGGATTCTGGGGACGTGTCGGAACTATATCTTTGTGAACCTCTTTCTTAATTCATGTAGGTGGTGCAGATACGGTAGTATCTTAGAATTCTTTGTTTCCCATTCTCCCTGTACCTGATGTACCAATAAGTCTGAATCACCGATCACTAACAGTTCCTGGATGTTCATGTCAATGGCTATATTGATCCCTAAGAGGCATGCTTCATATTCGGACATATTGTTTGTGTAATTGAATCTGAGTTTGGCGGATATCGGATAATGCAGACCGGTCTCTGATACTAGGACTGCTCCAATCCCGACTCTCTTGAAGTTTTCCGCTCCATCGAAGAACATCTTCCAACCATAATAGGATTCTGCAGTGTCTTCTCCTATGAATGATACCTCCTCATTTGGAAAATATGTTTTCAGGGGTTCATATCCTCCATCTACGGGATTCTCAGCAAGATGGTCTGCCAGAGCTTGTCCTTTAACTGCCTTCTGAGTCATGTAAACAATGTCGAATTCGCTCAGCAGGATTTGCCACTTGGCTAGATTTCCAGTGGGCATGGGCTTCTGAAACATGTACTTTAATGGATCCATCCTTGATATGAGATATGTTGTGTAGGCACAGAAGTAATTCCTTAGCTTTTGGGTGACCCAAGTTAGAACACAACAGATACGCTCTAATTGAGAATATCGGGCCTCATATGGAGTAAACTTCTTGCTAAGGTAATAAATAGCTTGTTCCATCCTTCCTGTTTCATCGTGCTGCCCCAGAACACAGCCGCAAGCTCCATCTAGCACTGCAAGATAAAGTAACAAAGGTCTGCCTGGCTCGGGCAGTACTAAGACTGGCGGTGTTGACAAATATTCCTCGATTCTGTCGAAAGCCTTTTGACAATCGTCGGTCCACAGGGTCACAGCGTCCTTCTTTAGCATCTTAAAGATTGGTTCATAGATTACTGTATACTGTGCTATAAACCGGCTGATGTAATTAAGCCTCCCCAAGAAACTCATCACATCTTTCTTGTTCCTTGGTGGTGGTATCTCTTGAATGGCTTTTACCTTTGACAGATCCAATTCTATACCCCGGCAGCTTACAATAAATCCCAGCAACTTCCCAGCAGGAACCCCAAATGCACACTTCGTGGGGTTTAGTTTTAGATTGTATTTTCGCAATCTATTGAAGAACTTCCCCAAATTCTGCATGTGATCAGCATCTTTCTTTGATTTGATAATGACATCATCCACGTACACCTCGATCTCCTTGTGAATCATGTCATGGAATATGGTGGTCATGGCCCTCATGTAGGTGGCCCATGCATTCTTTAAGCCGAATGGTATCATCTTGTAACAATACACTCCCCATGGCGTGATGAACGCCATTTTCTCAGCATCTTCCTCATCCATCCAAATTTGGTGGTAACCAGCGAAGCAATCCACGAAGGACTGCAATTCATGCTTGGCGCAGTTATCAATCAGAATGTGTATATTTGGCAAGGGGAAGTCATCTTTCGGACTGGCCCGGTTGAGATCCCGGTAGTCGACGCAGACTCTGACCTTCCCGTCCTTCTTTGGCACAGGTACAATGTTGGCTAACCATGTCGGGTACTCCACTACCCGGAGAACTTTGGCGTTGATCTGCTTGGTAACTTCTTCTTTGATCTTCAAACTCATGTCGGGTTTGAACTTTCTGAGCTTTTGTTTCACCAGTGGACACATTGGATTGGTTGGCAGTTTGTGAGCCACAATAGACGTACTTAGACCAGTCATGTCATCATACGACCATGCAAATACGTCCTCATACTCTCTTAGAAACTCTGTGTATTCTTTCTTTTCTGATGGTGACAAGTGAATGCTGATGCGAGTCTCCTTGACGTTTTCTGAATCCCCCATGTTGATACTTCGGTCTCATCCAGGTTGGACTTAGGTCTATTCTCAAAGTTCTCAACTTCTTTGATAATCTCGTCAGGTATGTCGTCTTCGTCTGAATCAATGTCTGTTTGTTGCGTTGTCTCATTGCATGTCACAGTCATCGGTTCATCAAGACAAGTAATAGTAGTGTTGTATAAATAAAGTAATAAGAGAAAACAATAGCAATAAATATCAGATTCGTAAGAGAAATTAAGAAGACGCTTTGATAGGTTGAATAACTATTTTGAACATTGAAGATCTTTATTGCAGGAAAAGGAAAATCATTTAGTAAATAAAACAGTAAATAATGCTTGTTTTAGCCTTGTTACCCCGAGGCTCGTCAAGCTTTGGTTGTCTTGATATACCAGTTCTTGAGATATGTCCCCTTGATTACAGTCTGTATGGAAGGGCCTTCCTCCCCCTCCCCCTCGAGAACAACACAAAAATCCATATCTTCGTCCTCTAGGAACAAACTCCTCATTGTTGCAAGTGTTTCTTCCTCGTCTGAACTGTAAATAATGTCGACCTGCTTGAAATTCTACTCAAGATGAGGTATCGGCTTCTCCAAAGGGTAATAGGGACCGCGCCAAGGTGGCGACCAGTCGTTGAATTCCTGCCAAGTGTACTCATACCCCAGACTGAAAGTGGTGCCATGAACCTTGAGCTTTATGGGCTTCGTGATCCCTTGGAGGTTCTTAACGAGGCCTTTTCCTGGCTCATATCCTCTCCAGTTCAGGATTCTCTCAATCTTGCTGTCCCACCACTTGTCCTTTTCGATAGCATTGACCCATTCAATGTGGTGGTAAGTTCCTCCGTCTATCTTTCTTTTTCCGTCAATCACTAGAATAGTTTGAAGACTATAAATAGGGTTGCTACCGTCACCATGAATAATCACCTCTTGGTGGTTTCACTCCAATTTTACCGCCTAATGTAGCATTGATGCTACGGCCCCAGCATCATGAATCCAGGGTCGTCCCAACAACAGGTTGTAGGATGCTGGCACATCTATCACCTGGAAATCCACTTCGAACCAAGTCGGTCCCATCTGCAGACATAGATTGATCTCCCCCATGGTGGACCTCTGAGAACCGTCGAAGGCTTTCACATTGATCGCCCCATCCCTTATCTCATGTAGCCCTTTACCCAATTTCTTGAGTGTTATCAACGGATAGATGTTAAGACTGGAACCTTCATCGATCAAGATTCTTGTGATGAAATGATCTTCGCATTGCACGGTGATGTGCAGTGCTTTGTTGTGCCCCAATCCTTCAGGTGGTAGCCCGTCCTCATGAAAAGTGATTTTATGACTCTCCAGTACCTGGCCTACCATATTGGCCATTTCCCCACTAGTGATGTTGTTTGGAACATATGCTTCACTCAACACTTTCAACAAAGCATTTCTGTGTGTTTAAAAATTCTGCAACAGAGAGAGGATGGATATCTGTGTCGGTGTCTTGTTCAGCTGGTCGATTAATGAATACTCCTTAGCATGTACCTTTCTCCAAAGTTCATCGGGACCTGTTTCAATAAGGGGAGGTCGGTTAGCAGTCTGCTTGCTTGACTCGGCCAGATGCTCAGGGGTGTAGACCCTACCAGTTCTTGTCATACCCTGTGTTGCGACTGCTTCCTTAGACCTGACCTTGCCTTTCCTACTCGCCTCGGATGTGTAGTCCCAAGGGATAGCATTTGAATAGAAGGGTGGCGTGGTTGACATTGCCACCGGAATTGGTGCAGCCATCCTTTCTTCAAACGGAATGTGTTTTCGGGGTGGCAAGACTGCAACCTCGAATGGTGCCGGTGCATTTGTTGGAGATACAAACTCAACTTCAATTGGCACTGGTGACTTTGCAGATGGCACTGCTTCAAACCCAAATGGTATAGACATATTCACCTCAGCGGCCTCGTATGGTTGAATCTGGACTACGATCGATTTGAGAGTGGCTGCGGGTTTCTTTGGGTCATCGCCTTCTGCGATCAACCCGATTGACCCCTCGGGATCCCAATCATCTTATATTTCAATCATATGGATACCTCTACCCTTATAGTCTGGGAGAGGATTATCGCGGACATTCGGATCGGGGTCTTTTGCCACAATAATCTTGTTATCAATGAGAGCCTATATTTTGTCCTTCAGAGAGCGGCATTCTTCGATGGTGTGTACTTTCATGCCGGAATGGTATGCACAGGATTTGTTTGGGTTAACCCACTGAGAAGGGTTCTTAGGGGTGGCAGCAGGTATTCGTGTGACATAACCAGCGGCTTTGAGCTTCTCATACAGCTGGTCAATGGGCTCGGCTATGGTGGTGGATTTGCTTTGGAGGGCGGCGACCAAAATTGGGATGAGGTCTAGGGAAGTTTTGGCATGCAGGGGGTGATTGGTAATGGGATGGCTGGGAATTATAAGTGTGGTAGACGGGAGCGGGTTGTGAATATCTGGGCGAAGTAGGTTGATATGTGGGCGGTGGAGCTTGGTAGGAAGGTGGTGGAGCTTGGTAATTTGGTGAGGGTTCTTGCTAATTCGGGGTTGGATGGTATGTGAGTGGATTTGTTGGATAGGTTTGGTATTTGAGGGGGGACTTGGCTCTTTGTGCAACCATTACGGCTCCTGCGTCTCTCTTCTTAGACACACCATCGGACTGTAGAGCCTTGTTAGTGGCTTGCAAGGCTTTAAAATTTGTAACCATACCGCTTTTAATACCTTCTTCAATCCGCTCACCCAATTTGATGATGTCAGAGAAATTGTGGCCCTTAACCATCATTAACCGTTCATAATACTGTGGGTCCTGATCCCGTACAAAGAACTTGTTCATCTGTTCTTTCTCTAGAGCAGGTCTGACTTTAGCGGCTTCATACCTCCAGTGAGTAGCATACTCGCGAAAGGTTTCTGTAGGTTTCTTCTTCAAATTTTGAATGTAGAACACATTTGGTGCGTTCTCTGTGTTGAATCTAAACATATCCATAAAATCAGATGCCATGCTTACCCAGTTTGACCATTTCTTGGGGTCTTGGCTGATGTACCAAGATAGTGCGTCTCCCTTCAAACTCCTCATGAACAACTTTATGCGGATTCTTTCATCCTTTCCCACGCCAACCAATTTGTTGCAATAGGTCCTCAGATGGACTCTCGGATCACCAGTACCGTCAAACATTTCAAACTTTGGAGGTTTGTACCCCTCGGGCAGTTCGACATCAGGTTGGATACAAAGGTCTTCATAATTCAACCCTTTAATCCCCTTGGTTCCTTCAACACCTTAGACTCGGCTGGTCAGTTTCCTAAGCTCTTCGGCCAGGTTCCTGATAAGTTAACCATTTTCGTCAGACTCAGACTCCTGTGGGATAGGCAGAGTGGGTGGGTCACAGTTTCCACATATATGGGATTGTTATAGGTGTGGAAATGGCCTTTGTGGGGTTTTGAGGTTCTGGGATGAGTAGTGGAGTGTTATTTGAGGCGTGGCAAGCATTGCACTGCATCGGGAGAGTTTGGTTCTTTGGGGGAGTGGCGTGATGGTAAGGTGTGGGATGATTTTGCTGTCTTGGGATATTTTGTGGAGGTGCGGGCTTTTGAGCATTTGGAAGGTTGACGTCCGGGACGTTGAGCAAAAATGACAAATTGGCCAGATTCCGAACTTGATCGAATTCTTCCTGAAACTTCAGCAATTTCTGTTCAAGTGGTGACATGTTCTCATGCAAGACCTGAATACCTCGGACATCAGTGGCCTCTACCCGTTCAATCATATTCTCCTTTCTGGTGTCGTTGGACTCTTCCATCTTACTTTTGCCTTTGTCTTTGCCCTTAGGAGGACTAGGAGGAGGAGTAGGTGGAGGGCCCTTGGATCTGGTGCGATAGGCTGATGATGCCAGAATGCACGAACTAACCTTTGGGGAGGGGAGTAAGAAAAATAAAAACAAAAGGTAACCAAGTCAGTGAGGATCATGAAAAGAATATTGCGGTATTTAAACACATAATGCGGGAATGTAAAGTGCGTCCTAAGTTGGGAACCTCTTTGTGCCCGAGGTAGGCCTAGCGACAAATTGATTTGGAGAACTTAAAATGCTAAACGCCTAATTTTATTGATAAGAAAAATAGACAAATCCCAAAACGACAGACGAAAATAAAAGTCACGAATGGCCGTTGGCCTTATTACATTGATAGAAAAAATAAAGACACTCCTATCTACTTGGTCCTAGAAGGACCTTCCCCAGACTCGGCATTCTTTCTTTCCTTGTATAGTTTTCCCAGCTCGCGAAGTCCCAGCAACAGGTAGGTTCTACCTAGGTATCCCCCTGCAGCTCTCTCAGCCTTTTGACAATCTTCAACTCTTTTGATGAACTTTTCTTCCAGCTCGACTATACCTCGTTCCAAGTACCCCAGTGATCACTATGTCTTCTATAAAGACTAAACGGGCGTTGCAAATATAAATCTGGGGTATTAAGCCTAGAGTCGATCCCACGAAGAATTGAACGTATCAATTGAGTTTATTAAATACTAAACTGGTGTTTAATCAAGTTTCTCAAGACTTTTGAATATCAAGTTGTGTTGTTTAACTAATTCTACTCACAAAATAATCAACTAGTAATTAATCTAACAATTTAATGTAAACAATAATATTAAAGGTCTAAGGTAATGGTTTCCCCCGTTGGTGAATTCTTTCTCGGATACTTCTTATAGCTTAATTAATCGTCTCAATCAATCATGAACTCTCAATCTACCATAAATCTCT
>MDKJ01256692.1:0-13328 GCA_005239525.1 Nicotiana knightiana | reverse complement strand
TCCCATGTGTAATTGTGAACTTTGTGGTTGTTTTGCAAATCACTCTGTTTACTTATTCACCCCTGTGTATTACGTTAACAGTTCGTTTTGGAGAAGGTGGCTTTGGGGGTTCCTGCATGTTCCTCATATATGCATGTTTACCTTTATCACTAAACAATTCTGTTAAATAGCCCTGTTTTAACAAATTTTCTACTTCACCTTGTAAAAATCTACAATCCGCAGTTTTGTGCCCATGATCGTTGTGAAATTCACACCAGTGATCTGGGTTTCTTCTACTTGGATTTGACCGCATCTCTTTGGGCCACTTAACCTTGTCTCCCATGTTCCTCAATATTGAGACAAGTTCAGTAGTACTTACATTAAAGGTATGATCCCCAATTTGAGTACTACCTCTAGGTCGTTCATCTCGATCTTTTCTGGATCTAGACGAGGATGAGACTACGTCTCTTCCTTGTGGTCTATAGTCCGACCTAGTGTTTTCGAACCTGGGGCGGATATCGCGTCCCGAGGGTCCTAAGTAAGGATCGTACCTGTTTTTACCTGATCTTCTATCTGATTCAGGACGTCTGGATCTGGAATGATCTTCATCTCTCGAACGAGCAATGATATCTTCTTCTATTCTGAGTTTAGTACTGTACCTGTTATATACATCGTTCCATGTTGTAGCGGGGAATTCTCTTAGACTTTCCTTAAGTCGTCTCGTGGCTTCTGAGCTTTTATCGTTTAGGTTGCTTGCAAATGCCATGGCTGCCCAATTATCAGGCACCCTGGGTAACTGCATTCTTTCTCGTTGAAACCTGTCTACAAACTCACGGAGTAGTTCCGTGTCTCCTTGTTTTATTTTGAATATGTCTTCCATTCTCTTCTCAACTTTTTGTGCACCAGAGTGTGCTTTTATAAACGAATCTGCAAGCTCAGCAAAAGAGTCAATAGAATTTTCAGGGAGAAGAGAATACCAGGTTAGGGCCCCTTTGGTAAGTGTTTCCCCAAATTTTTTGACAAGGACTGATTCAATCTCTTGTTTCGTTAAGTAGTTGTCTTTTAACCCAGTAGTGAAAGAAGTCACATGGTCGCGTGGGTCAGTTTTTCCATCATATTTGGGAACGTCAGGCATTTTAAACTTCTTGGGTATAGGCAAGGGTGCCGCACTTGGCTTCCAAGGTTGTTGAGAATACCTATCAACATCAATGCCTTTGATGATAGGTGGTACTCCAGGAATTTGTTCGATGCGATCGTTCTGCTCCTTCATCTGTTTCTGCATGGTTAGCAGTAAATTTTGTATTTCTGAGTTATTAGATATACCTGGCCTCGTTTCGAGAGATTCATTAGGAGTATCTCCTGTTCCTTAGTTTGCCAACCCAGATTGAGGATTTTCCATGGTGATGGTGTTATTGGGGGGTGGCGTCGGCGGTGTAGGTAACGCTGCCGGTAATCCTCTCGCAAATTCTTGCAAAGCTTGGCTCACACACTCTGCAATCATTTGCTTTACACGATCTTGTTCCACAGTTTGATCATTATCACCATTGTTGTTATTGGATCTTTCTGGGGATTGTTCCCTCGACCCACGTGGGGTTCCTGAAGGCGATGGAACTGGGGTTCCACTCCTTTGCTGGTTGTTGGAGTTGGAGTTTGACATAATTCAGAGGATATCACTTGAAAAGTAAACAAATATTATCAGATTCCCGGCAACGGAACCAATTTGTTTAACCAAAGAATTAGACCATTTAACTAAAGCTTATTTTTAAGATTAATACGGGTTACTGATAATCAAGGTAATGGATAAAAATGAATAATAGATAATATTGCATAAATATAGAAAATCGAAGTTGATTGTATTCGAGAATCAAATGTCTTTACAAGCTGTATTCCTCTCCCTTATATAGGAGATTCTTATAACGTACGACTCTTGCTATGGTTACTCATTAATGACTAATTATGACATTAATGAGGCGTTACAAAAGATAACGGTAATTGGGGTTCGGTTACATAACGTTCGAGTAATCAATTGTGGGTTTGTCTAGATTCATTCTGACCGTGTCTCTCTCCCGTTTTGATCAAGTTGAGTTTCTGGTGGCTGATAAGTTCGTGGGTTTACTGAACCGTGCCTCTTTGTACCGTACCTCTTCAAAGAATCACATCCAGTTGTCGCATTTTCCTGTGTACACGTGACTGGCTGAGTTATCAAAAGCTGACTTACGTGTGAAATTTTTTTTTACCAATACAGAGAGGTCTGATTGTATCTCATTCTATAAGGGGTCTGGAAAAAAAAAATCTAATGGCGCTAATAATATTAGAGTAAAGTTTATTCATAAAATAACACATGGATAAGATTGACATTTTCCTTACATTAAAAGTAAGTACTTATCTAGAAAGATCATTTACAACGTAATATGTTTGACATTCTTTTTAAAACAAATATTTATTCTCCAAAAACGAAAAACAAAAAGAATTTGCTTAACAATCGGGAGAAATTCAAAAATAGCTAGATTTACAAGTGGTCATTTAAAAATAGCCATAGTTTTAAAAATAATCAAAATTTTGCTATTTTTCATGTAAAGATAAATCTGAACGAAAATACTGTTCAAAATCCAGATAATACTCCAGCATAATATACTGGAATTCCAGTATAATATATTGGAGTTCCAGCATAAGTATACTGGACTTCCAGCATATATACTGGAGTTCGACTATAATATACTGGTCCAGTATAATATGCTGGAAGTTCATACACAGGTGCTCCAATCTCCAGTATATTATGCTGGAACTTTCCGCGTGTTAGAGTTTCAGTATTATATGCTAGAAGTTCATACGCAGGTGCACCGGTATCCAGTATATTATGCTTGAATTTTGTGTTGCAGCAAAATAATAGCTATTTTTTAATGACTTTGTAAACGCTGGCTACTTTTGAATAACCAGTCCTAAAATTGATTAGCCCGTGCTATTTTACTTATCAATTTCCTTTATTGAATGAAGAGTTAACCCAAATAGCAAAGTATAGGAGTTCTAGCATAAGTATATTATACTGGAGTTCCAGCAAAGTATATTGGACTTCCAGCATATATACTGGAGTTTCAGTACAATATGTTGGAAGTTCATACACAGGTGCTACAATTTTCAGTATATTATGCTGGAACTTTCCCCATGTTGGAATTCTAGCATAATATGTTAGAAGTTCATACATATATGCATCGATATACTGTATACTGGAACTTTGTGTGTTGCAGCAAAATAGTGACTATTTTTCAATGACTTTGTAAATGGTGGCTATTTTTAAATGATCAGTCCTAAAATTGGCTAACCCGTGTTATTTTTACTTAACGATTCCCTTTATTGAATGAAGAATTAACCCAAATAGCAAAATACTAATTTACAAAAACTAAACTAGAACTACATCCAATGGCGTGAAAGAAAACAGGCTACAGTCGTCTAATTAAAGGAAAACTTTGAGAGACCCTTCAATTTTTGCTTCTAGTGCTTCTTTACAATTTTAGATGCTGGACATTTAAGTTTATTTTCTTAAAATTTTCGTAAATGTTCCCACATGTTGCGAGTCTCGTGCACGATTTTTGTAATTAATTTAATTCTAGTATGAATAAATTTGCAAATCAACAAAATATTAGAAGCACTTCTTAATTCATAGGAAGCACTGTCAAGATGATGTTTGAAAAGGCTGAATTTGGATTTCAAACTTTAAAAATTAGGATTTATAGCATGTTTGGCCAAGTTTTTCAAGAGGCCAAAAAAAAAAAATCAAAAGCATTTTTCTTCCGAACTTGAGGTGTTTGACCAAGTATTTTTGGGGAAAAAAGTACTTTTGAAAAGAAGCAGAAGCAGAAAGAAGTAGCTTATTCCCAAAAGCAGAAGCGGAAGCAATTTTGGATTTTCTTCTTACCAAGAATAACCTTAACAAAATATAGTACATATATCAGAATAATGGTTAAATCTAATAGTTAGGATATTAATGTATAAATATTTCATATTATTTTTAGGATAGCTTTCTAATATATAGTGACTTTAGGGGTGAATATTTTATTATATTTTGTTGAATGATTTAATATATTTAACTTATATTAAAAGAATTAAGTACTTTTAAATGTTATTTTCATAGTTTACTTAAATGAAATGAAAAGATTTAATTATTGCATGTAATAAAAAAATTGAGATTATTTATTTACTTGTAATATTAACTATTAAGTAAATTTATTCATATTCTTATTTGTAATTTGATACTTAAAAGTACTTTCTGAAAAGCTTGGTCAAACACAAATTATTGCTCAAAAGTATTTTTCAGAGTGATAAGCCAAACATAAACTGCTTCTCTCCGAATATACTTTTTTCAAAAGCGTTTTTGAAAAAAATATTTTTCAAATTAGTTAATTTCTCCAGTTTGGTCAAATGTGCTATTAGTATAATAAGATAACAGATTATACTAGGAAAAAAATGGTATAGTTTCGAAATAACTTCGTAGGTGGCTATATCTTTCTTTTGCGTTTAGGTAATAGTATAAACAGTTAAACTTACTGAATTTCTACCTTCATGAGAGAAGAATCTCTTAGGTAGCATTTGCCCATAAATTTTTAAATTTATTTTGAAAATTTTAATTTATGTATAATTTAATTTGAAAATGAAATTGTGTTTGGACATAAGTTTTTAAAACATGTTTCACTTTTTGTTTTGAAAAAAAAAGAAATATGACTTATAGTCACAAATTCTAAAATCTATCTCAAATACCCAACAGTACCTTTATCAATAACATTCATTATATTATCGCAAACTATAGTCCTGAACATAAATAAATTTGGTACATAATTATTATTTTTATAATGAACTACATAATACACTGTCACATGACCCGACAAACGAAACAACATTGTCACAAAATAATAAATAATAGATTCTTTAATAAAATACAAAAGTTTAGGGAAATTTTTTGAAAAAGTAATAGTGATGTTTGGCCCAAAACTAGCTCTTGAACTCGTTTTTGGATTTTATTTTTGGGAATTTGCCAAAATATAAATAAAATATATGGCCAAATATGGTAAAAAATTGGACTGATAATTGAAAAATAACCAGCATTAATAATGTCATTGAAAAATAGCCATTATTTAACTTTATATGAAAAGTGACTGAATTTCAATTACTTTTGAAACTGTGATTATTTTTCAATTACCACTTGTAAAACTGATTACTTTCTAATTTCTCCCCCAAACATGTATTTGCCAAAAAAAAAACTAAATATATTTTAGCAAACTCTATAACCAAAACGGGTCTTACATTCTTTCTACAAAATTTATAGAACTTAAACTCCATGTACAATCATTAACCTCCTCGTGTTCCCTGTTAGTCAAGCATATCACATCATTAGAATATAATCGGTGTAGTATCCTCTCTACTCCCAATAATTACAATAACAACAATATCTCTACTCCCAATAATTACAATAACAATATCATTGCAAAGACGAAAAACAAAACATTAGTTCCAGTATACTTTGTACACTAGTCACTTAATATTAACCACATCAACGACACAAAAAATGAAACCTAAATTAGCTTAGAAGTAAATAAAAAGTCATAAGTAAAGCACATGGCAACGACACATGACAAAAGAGAAATAGAAAGGGAAAAACAGACAAATGCATAAAAGACAAATTATTCACTTCAACGAAAAGGAGGGTCCAAGAGCAAAAAATTCAGATGGTATACACACCAAAAGAGACAAACTAATATACACAACCATTTTATCCGACTGAACAGACAAGATATTTTTGCACATTTGGTATAAGGATGAGATCTGGTCCCACCACCACCATAGAAGGAGAAAAGAGACGAGAGCTACCTCTTGACGGTCAGAAAGAAATCATCGGCAGAGGAAAAATCTATACCAAAGATATTTTTTGCGAAGAAGCTACTTCATTAATTAGCAAAACACATGATTTCCATATACTGGCCAAAATAGAACTAAGGCCAATCCGAATTAACATTAAGCTGCAGCATCAAATTAAAAACTACATAGTCATTTGAGCTTAAAGGCAGCACTTTTCTAATTTCATCTTTTTCCATACCCTAAGATATCCCAAATGATAAACAACAAAAGACAAGTATTTAATGGGAAAAAGAGGAAGTCATATATGGAAATCCCTAAGATATTACACAGCTCCTCCACCATCTTCTTCGTCCACTAAAACTTCCTTTAGTCATCATCTTCCTCCTCCTGAGCAAAAACAAAATTGAATATCACTACCAAATACAGAAAAACAGCAAAGAAACAAATGATCATTTCATCAAAACACAAACCTCGTCACTTCCTTCTTCCTCGTCAACCTCAGACTTTGACTTGTCAGATTCCTCCTCTTCAGCTTCGCCAGCCTATACAGAAGAACAAAAGAGTTCTTTAGCAACAAAAGCACATCTATATATACAGGCATAAAGTAAACCATACACAAAGTTTTTACCTGTCGCCTGTTATAAGCATCCATGTTCTTTTCGTATTCAGCCTTCCTTTTCTCTGCCTTTGCTATGTAAGGGGCTTTCTCCTAAATTCATATTGAACAACGAAATAAATAAAACATAATTGGGGATTGATATAGATCAGGAAAGCAGAATGCTACTAAGGCTAGACAATCGGGAGAAGCAAAACAAAATCAGCATTTGGCCGAAAAAAGAAGCGACTGCTTACCAAAAACTTATGTAAGCCTATACTACTAATGTGCCTTATTCTCAAACAAGTTGGAATCGGCAAGCATGATTTTTCACCAAGCCAGTAGGTCAATATAAACTCGTGTCAGGGCAATATTGTGAGCAGACAAATAAAATTATTACTGAAAAGTAGATACTTACAGCATCTGACAAATGTTTCCACTTGTCTCCACCAGCTTTACCAACCTACAAATGATAACACAGAAAAAATTAATCAATCAAAACCACGTCAAATACAAAAAGGTGAAACATTTTGGACATATCAAGGGGAAAATACTCACAGCAGCTACAGATTTGTTGTTTGGATGTTTTTCCTTGTACTGCTTCCTGAAGTCCTCCCTTTATTCAGCGTGTCACCAAAAAAATACAATTAATTTCGGGAATTACAAAGAGAAAAGTCACCCAAAAAAACTATGACAAGCGTTCAGATGTGTACATGAAAACAAAGAAAGCACTTGCTGGCCTCTTAGGCTTGTTTGGATCCTTGGCAGCCTGCTTCTCCTTTTTAGTCTGGGGAGCTGCCTTCTTAACGCCAAGCCTGTAATAATCCACGAATACCACATTAAATCAAAAAAAAAAATTATAGGATGATAATACTAGAAATATCAACAATATACACGAATATACATCAACAAGGAACCGAAATCACATCAAAATCATTAAAAATCAACAAAATAAATGAGAGATACTACCAAATAATCATATACATTCGTTAATTAATTCGTCAAAATCACATTAAAAACGGAAAAAAATCATAGGCTAACAACGCCGGAAAATATAACAGATTTAAATCTGACAAGCTGTCATGATACTCCAAATCATATTAAAATCAATAAAAACAAAAAAGTAGATCCAAAATAAACAGAAATATCTCAGATATAATAAATAGGTAGTAATAATTAGCCAAAAGCATATTATAATCATTAAGAAACATACAAAATCATACAGATTCAAAACATGCATAAATATCACATACTCACACCTCAATCGTAGATCTAAAACACAAATACGAAACAATACATCAAAAGGAAAGCAAAAGCAAACAAATACTCACTTGTTATCAGATTTAGCCTTTGATTTACCTCCTTTCATGATTAAACCTGCAATAAAACGAGAAAAAACGGTGAGAATCGGTTGAAAATCAGCGAAAACCAGTACGACTCGGCCGAGTCATGGCCACGGGTGAGTTAACGAGTTACCTTTAGGGTTGAGAATAATAAGATATGGAATAGAGAACGAGAGAAACAAAGAGTTATATGCCCGTTGTGTGTGTGTGTGTGTTGTGGGCTGAAAGGGGAAGAGATAAGAAGGGGCTTTGGTTAGGGACTCAAAGGAAATTTTATCTATTCACAAAATTGAATATAAGCAATGAAATTTTCAAGTCCGGTTCCGTTTGGGCGGGATTTCAAATTCTTTGCCACGTCAACGATCCGTGTTACTTGAATCAATTGGTTCAAATTTATTGTGCTTTCTATGTGCTTGTTCGGGGGTAGGATCGGGGCCTTTGGGTTGTATAGTGGAGGAAGAATGAGGACACGTGTCTAGATCTGGTGATTTAGGGGCTTTTTTGTAAATGGGCTTACGCCTAGTTGTGGTTTAGTGTGTAATGACTGTTTTAACCTTCTTGTGCTATTAAGGAGAATTGAGGGGCCATTGTGATGCTATTTGAGAAATCTTGATATAGATGGAATATTGGAATGTAATACGTTTATCTTGCGTAGTAGGGTTAATATGGTCACTTCGTCAGATTAAAGAGTACTATTCTTTTTTACTTTTCTGGCCCCTTCTGTATGGAGTAACTGTACGCTTTCAAATTGTAGATCTCTATTTCGAATTTCAAACTTTTATTATATTTATTTGTAGTGTATCGTTATAATAAAATGATCAAGGATTATTAATAGCGCAATTTTACGTGGAACGGAGTCAACTCTAAAAACTTCATTATTTTGATATTCTTACAAACACTGCAACATATAGTTGTTAAAGTGAATATTTTGCAAAATTACTTGATGCGCTTATGCAATAGTATCATCTAAATTTAAAGATGATGATGAAGAGGAATTTTCATCATTATTATTAGATGAACCTTCAGTATAGAAATTTATTTTTAGAAGACAAATAAGAATATTTGATTTGATTTTGAAATGAATTGGAAATCTTGAGTTATTTCCTAAGTGATGTTCATTATTATATTATATATTGAAGAATGTATAAAGATAATTTACCTAAAGATAAATTTGATATTAGGATGAAATCTATTTGACGGTTGAGATTACGATGAAATCCATCCAACAGTTGACATCAATATAAAAATTATTCTATTATTATTCAGTCAATAATTGTGTCTATTTTATCTCTACATATTAAAAAAAATAAGAAGAGATATTTTACCTAAAGATAAATTTGAGATAAATATAAAATCCATCTAACGTTTGAGATCAAGTAAAACATATTATATTATTAAAGATAAATTTGAGATTAGGATGAAATCCATCCAACATACCAATCCATATGAAGTTGCCTTTTGTTTTTCTTTAGCCATATAATCCGCTTTTTCTCTAATCACTTGCAAAAAATGTCAACTCAATCTACATGTTACTCTACCGATGAAGATATATTATTATGCCAAGTTTTATTTAGATGTTTCTCAAGATCCAATAATAAGTGTACATCAATTTAGAGATTATTTATGGGGTCGAGTGGAAGAAGCATACAACAATGTAAAGTATGGGTGTTGGAAGTATCACATCAGACGATCGGTGCAATCTCGAATTCAAGTTATTGAGCAGGCTATACGAAAAATAAATAGAAGTGTATGTCGGGTTGAAATTGCAGTGTGCTTCATATAAAGATATTTTGAGTGTTTATTTTGTAATTACTTTTACTTTATTTGTATATATTTACTTATAGTTTTCCTTCATTTTTTAAAAATATTACAGATTAATGAAGTAAAATATTTACTCTTGCAAGATTTGATCTACAAAAAAGGTTTTAAATTTGTCATGTGTGAAATGTTGAATGAATTTGAGAAGTTAAAAGATGTCGATGCTTTAAAAAAAACGAAAATAAAACTCTTTTTATATATCATCTGAGTTTGAGACTCTTGCTCCCGATTCACCTCTGATATCATCTGTTAACTTATTATCATTTTCACTAAATTAAAATAAGGATATTGCAGGTGATTCCACGCCATCAGAACGATTTATTGGGGTGAAGAAAGCAAAAATGAAAAGAAAAATCGATTAAGGTTTTTCATCTTCAATGATAACGATCCAATCAGAAAATAGTAGTGCAGACAGGCAACAAGAAATGGAGATAAAAGATAAAGCTTTGAAACTAAAGGAATTTAAAGAAGACAATAAAAATTTATTGTCGAATTTAGATTTTATTGATAATCCAAATATTTGTGTATTTATTCGACAAGAACAAAATGAATAACGAATAAAAGAAATCAACATTTCAACGGCCATAATCACAACAATCACCTGCCTCACCCACTCAATATTTTAATGATATGGTTGGATCTCGAATCGACTTACCAGAGTACTAGATTATTGTTATAATCTTCTAAATTATTCTGTTATTTAACGTATTTTTAATTTTAATCTATGTCCGTCACTAAACTAATATATATATATATAGTTGGTGGCAGTGGGTGGCTAACAAATGTGCTTGTGAGTGCCGATCAAAGATGGTTGTTGGTGGTGGTTTTGGTTAATGGTGGTGGTTCTAGTAATAGCTAGTAGTGATTGGCAGCGATGGAGATTTTGGTTAAGGACGATGATAATTAATAATAGTGAGTGGTGGTGGTGATTGATAAAATTGATAGCGGGCGGTGGTAGTTTATAGTGGTGGACGGTATCGGCAATGGTTATTTATGGTAAAGTGGTGGTTAGTTGTAGTAGTTGAGGTGAGTGAGTGTGTGAATGTGGTTGAGGATGGTGGTGGTGGGAGTGGTAGTGGTGGCATTTATGGTTAAGGATGGTAGTGGTGGTAGTTGATAATGGTAGGCGGTGGCGGCAATTAGTAATAAATGTAAATGATAGCATCTTAATGAAATTAAACCCCTATTTGTTTGAATTTAATAGATGTTTGAATCTTAATAATTCATATCTCAACGACTAAGCATATTTGTTTTTTAAATCTAAATCATAGTAATTAAGATCTTAACCTTTGTTTTTTTAATTTTACAACTACTTAATGAGTCTGAATAGATCTTAGTGATTAAGATTTATAATATAGTCTTAATATCATTAAGATGTTACACGTTCAAGATTTATTTAAAAAAATGACATTTCATCATTACTCCTACACTTTCACCACTAACTACCACCACCGTTGCTATCACTATTTTCCAGCATTATAGACTACCACCACTCGTTACTACCAATTCTCAATCACAATCACCATCGTCAAGCACGAACGTTAGTTGCCACCGCCACTAGCCATCATTTACAACCATCAATCATTATTACCACAACAATCATCGATCACCACTATCAGCCATCACTATATATCACCCATCGCAGTTATCAGTCACCACCACCATCAATCACCACCGTTAACTATTATTGTTATCCACTATCTACTACCCATAATCACTGCCATCAACCAATACACCACCAACTACTATCCAGTCAACACCCACGACCACATCCTTTAGCCATCACCACCACTGACAACCCTATAATTTTTAAAAATATAATATTAAATTAATTAGTATTATTTGATTGAATTTGTAATTATTAATGTTTAAATAAAAAAAATATACATTCAGATGTAGAAAAAATAAATAGTTTTAATTATTCACTATTCATATCATAGTATAATATATTAATATTTAGATGTGAATTCAGATTTAGGCGTTCTAATCTTAATAAGTATATTAATATTTGGATGTGTATTCAGATTCAGACGTCTTAGTCTTAATAAAAACAAACGAGGCCTAAGTCTTTATTATAAATCTTAATCATACAGACCTAACATAATTTATTTGCACTTAATGAGGGTCTGAATCTGAATGATCCAGACCTAAGCCGATTAAAGGCATTTGTTTTTTTATTTCCTTCACGTATGAATATGGTAAAAATTGTGCGGGGTACCCTATTTGGTCGCCCCCATTTAATCTATACCCACTTTTTTAAAATCTTTTAACTTGTACCCACTTTTTGAATAACTTCAGTTCCCTTTCCCTTGTTGAGCTGAAGTTCACCAGTTAAGCTGAAGTTCGCCAATTATAAAGACAAAACTGAGCATACGGGGCTGAAGTTCCCCAGTTACAAAGACAAAACTTCAGCTCTAGAGCTGAAGTTTTTCAGTCACAAACTTCAACTTTAGAGTTGAAGTTCCCAAGTTATAAAGACAATTACAAAGAGGGAAAGGGACAGCGAGCTGAAGTTTTGTCTTTGTAAACTGGGGAACTTCAGCCCAGTATGCTGAAGTTTTTATCTTTATAACTGGGGAACTTCAGCTCGTATGCTGAAGTTCCCCAGTTATAAAGACAAAACTTCAGCTCTAGAGCTGAAGTTCCCCAGTGTAATTGGGGAACTTCAGCCCCGTATGCTGAAGTTCCCCAGTTACAAAGACAAAACTTCAGCTCCGTATGCTGAAGTTTTTGTTTTTATAACTGGAGAACTTCAACCCCGTATGCTGAAGTTCCCCAGTTACAAGACAACAACTTCAGCTATAGATCTGAAGTTCGCAAGCTACTTCAGGCCCGTCTACTAGAATGCTGAAGTTTCATGATTGTCTTTGCTACTTCAGCCCCGCATGCTGAAGTTATGCGCAAAAGCGGGTACGGATGTAATTTTTTTTACAAAACGGGTATAAGTTAAAATGTGGCACAAAAAGTGGGTACGAATGCAAAAGCCCCCTGAATATGTCTAAATTGGTCTGGATCGATCAAACCTTAAACCTAGTCTTAATAACGTCTAGACCCTTTAAAACACGCTTTTATATTTCCCAAAACTTCACGCTTCTTTCTTTTTCACGCCTCTCTTTCCTTCTCTCTCTCCAACTATCAGTCGGCTTCCCAAATCATTTCCCCCTATAGACTTTGAAGGCAAAATACCTTAACACCCTCTTAAACTTGACACGAACTATTAATTATAACATTAAACTATTCGTGGTCTTAATTACCCTCCTCAACTTGGCCTTTTAAGAGTCATTACTCCCCTGGACACTGATGTGGCAAAGAGTGCGGGTGCACTCGTCTGCCACGTGGATTTTTCTGTATATGTGGCATTTTTTAAAAATAAAAATATATTTTTACATTTTTAAGTATGTTACTTTTTTGAATAATTTTTTTCGAATACAATTTATAATAAAACTTGGATAGAACTACATTATTTAGGCTAAATATTTTTATTTGGCTAAAAATAATAATGTTTTAGTTAATTTTTTTTGAAGTTGACATGAAAATAAAGATTTACCATAAATTTGAAGGAAAAAGCCTTAGCTTACTGGACCTCATAGTACATACTTTATCTGGAATGATTTTTAAACTCTCTAGTTAACACATGTGTTTCAGTGTTTGTGCTTTTTCCTTTCTGGTTTCGTATTGTAGTAATTTTATTTATATATATATATATATATATATATATATATATATATATATATATATATATATAT
>ML409200.1:25824-41272 GCA_005239525.1 Nicotiana knightiana | reverse complement strand
GTTAGGGCTCTAACGCCTGGCTAACGCCAGGCCCCCCCTGGCGTTAGGGCTCTAACGCCTGGCTAAGGCTAGGCTGGGTCAGGCTGTTTGGCTCTGTAGCTCGGCTATCGTTTGGGCGTCCCTTTTCACGTATTCTTCGACGTATTTGCATCCGTTTAGCCCCGTTTCCATTTCTAATTCACCTACACATAAAATAAACCCCATTAGGCACATACGACGTGTATTTTATCATTAAAGCTCATAAAATGCGAGGTATATAATGCTTAAAATCATGAATTGTAGCCACTTATCATGACCCAAGGGGTCATTTTATTAATTTAGACTCCGTTCTAGGCTTATTATCCATAAAAAGATTAATTTTTAGCTACCTCAATTTGCGTGCGCAGTTCGGGCGTGAAACTTGGAAGCTTTTATGTGAAAATATAAGAAACAATAATTTTTAGAATTAAAAATTTGATTATAGTTGACATTGGTCAACATTTTCAGTAAATGGACTTGGATATATGTTCTGATAATCCCAGGAGGTCCGCAGTAAAATATGGGACTTGGGCGTATGCCCAGAAATGAATTCCAAGGTCCCAAGCCTTAGAAATCAATTTCTGAAAGAAATTATTTTGATGAAATATTAATGAAATAAAAAAATAATTAATGTTTGAAACTATTGGTATCGGGCCCGTATTTTGGTTCCGGAGCCCGGTACAGATTTATTATAGTACTTAAATGTTAACTCTGAAATTTGGTGAAAAACGGAGGTTATTTGACGTGATTTGGACGTCCAATTGAGAAATAATGAACTTTGAGTGTTATTGAGAAAAAATGATGAGTTTTGAGGTTAATTAATAATTTTACATGTTATTTTCATGATTTGATCGCACGAGCAAGTCTGTATGATGTTTTTAGACTTGTGTGCATGTTTGGTTTAGAGTCCCGAGGGCTCGGGTGAGTTTCGGATAGGCCACAGGGTGTTTTACACTTATGAAAATTTCTGTTTTTGATGGTTCTTGTGCGCATGAAATTAGTGTTATGCGATCACATTGCCCTATCCACGATCGCATAGTGCAAGTTTCAGGGGGCCACCAGTTGTGCTATGCGAACACATAGCTACCCATGCAAACACACAGTGTAATTTGGGCCTGGGGGGAGGGGAGTCCAAGTACCCCACACGAACGCATAGAAGGCCTGCCCAGCTATATAAATACCCTTTTAAACACGGATAGAAACCTTTTTCTTCATAGTTTTTGAACCCCAAAACCCTAAGGACAATTTTCTTCATCAAAGTTCATCCCCAAGTTGTTGGTAATCAATTCTAAACTTTACTATTTCAATTACCCAATGTTTTTCATCACATTTAAATCAAAAACTAAGAATTTTCATGGTAAAAATTGAAGGTTTGGGTAGATGTAGGAAATTTTGTAAAAATCGAATCTTTAGTCGAATTGAGGTCAGATTTCGAAACTAGTTATATATTCGGGCTCATGGGTGAATGGGTAAACGTAATTTTGTCCGAACCCCGAGTTTGGACAAAGCAGGCCCGGGGTCGGGTTTTAATTTTTTTTTGACAAAACTTAGGAAAAATCATAATTTTCAGTAAAGTTAGTTCCTTTAGCATTAATTAGTGATATTGAGTTAATTATGGTTAGATTCGAGTGTATTGGAGGTGAATTCAAGAGGAAAATCTATAATTGAACTGTGAGTGGCCTACGAAATTGAGGTAAGTGCTTGGTTTAACATTGACTTGAAGGAATAGGAATCCCCAACTAAATTGTTATGTGAAATTGCATGTGAGTGGTGTATAGGTGAGGTGACTAGTATCTATGCACCACCAAATTGTCTATTTACATGATCCCCTCCCCGTTTCCAATCTAATTGCTTCATGTTTTTAATTGTTTCAAGTTCTTTGTTGTCTTCTATAATTACTTGGGTTGTTATATTCTTGTGAGCTTTGTTGTATGCCGACTGATTATGGATCCTCACCGGAATGGGATCGATGAAATTCTTGTCTGGATGTTCTATCATTGATGACAAGGTGGCCAATGCGTCTATGAATTCATTATAAATTATGGGGACATGCCGAAATTCTATCTTTGTGAACCTCTTCTTCATTTCTTGTACATGATGAAATTATGGTAGTATTTTGGAATTCCTGGTAGCCTATTATCCTTGCACTTGATGTACCAGCAGGTCTGAATCGCCGATCACCAGCAGTTTCTGAATATTCATATCAACAGCTAGGTTGAGCCCCAATATGCAAGCTTCATATTCCACCATGTTGTTAGTGCATGGGAATCTGAGTTTTGCAGACACCGGATAATGATGACTAGTTTCCGATACCAAGATGACTCTGATGCCTACTCCTTTGAAATGTGCAACTCCTTCGAAAAATATTCTCCAACCGTCGTAGGCTTCAACAATATCTTCTCCTACGAACGATATCTCCTTATCAGGAAAATACGTTTTTAGGGGTTCGTATTCTCCTTCTATAGGATTTTCAACAAGATGATATGCTAATACCTATCCCTTGACTTCCTTTTTAGTTACATAGATGATGTCGAACTCACTCAGCAAGATGTTCCACTTGGCCAGCTTCCCAGTAGGCATGGGTTTCTAAAAGATGTACTTCAGGGGATTCTTCTTTGATATAAGATAAGTATAGGAACATAAGTAATGCCTTAGATTCTGAGCTATCCAGGTTAGAGTGTAGAAAGTGCGTTCTAGGAGAGAGTACCATGCTTCATATGGAGTGAAATTCTTACTCAAATAATATATGGCCGGCTCCTTTCTTCTTGTCTTGTCATGATGTCCCAGAACACAACCGAAAGCACTATCTAACACTGCAAGGTAGAGTAGTAGTGGTCTACCAGGCTCTGGCATTACTAAGACTGGCGGTGTGGACAGATACTCCTTGATTTTGTCAAAAGCCTTTTGACTATCCCCGGTCCAACTAGTTGCGACATCTTTCTTCAGCATCTTGAAAATAGGCTCACATATTACTATGGACTGTGCTATGAAACGGCTGATGTAGTTAAGGCATCCTAAGAAAATCATCACATCCTTCAGCAGAAACCCCGAATGCACACTTTGCGGGATTTAACTTTAGATTGTACCTCCGCAGCCGGTCAAAGAATTTCCTCAAATCTGCTATGTGATCTGTAGCCCTCTTGGATTTGATGATGACATCATCAACATATACCTCTATTTCTTTATGTATCATATCATGGATGATCGTTGGCATAGCCCTCATGTAGGTGGCCCCAGCATTCTTCAGACAGAATGACATCATTTTGTAACAACACACTCCTCATGGTGTAATGAAGGTTGTTTTCTCTGCGTCTTCTTCGTCCATCAAAATCTGATGGTAACTCGCGAAGTAATCTACAAAGGACTAGAGTTCATGCTTGGCACAATTGTCGATCAGAATGTGTATATTTGGTAGCGGGAAATCATCCTTGGGACTTGCTCTGTTTATATCCCGATAATCAACACAGACTCTGACTTTCTCATCTTTCTTTGGAACAGGTTAAATGTTGGCCAGCCAAGTTGGGTATTCAAATACCCTGAGAACCTTGGCTTTGATCTGCTTGGTAAATTCTTCCTTGATTTTCAAGCTCATGTCTGGCTTGAATTTCCTGAATTTCTACTTCGCTGGTAGACACATTGGATTTGTAGGTAACTTGTGAGCCACTATGGATGTGCTCAAACATGTCATATCATCGAATGACCAAGCAAAGATTTCCTCATATTCTTTCAGGAACCGAGTGTATTCTTCCTTCTCTAACAGTGACAAATGGATGCTTATGCGGGTTTCTTTGACGGTTTAGGAGTCTCCCAAGTTGACTATCTCAGTCTCGTCCAGGTTGGACTTGGGCTTGTTCTAAAAGTTCTCCGCTTCTCTAATAATTTCCTCGGGTATTACATCCTCTTTTTCTATTTCTTCTGAATCACTATCCTTCTGTTGTGTTATCTCATTACATGTCACAGTCGTTTGTTCTTTAAGATAAGAAATAGTAATGTTGTAGGGATAAATATATGAAAGAAAAATAGTAATATAAAACATCAAGCCATTTAGAATGTCAAAGAAAATGATTTCAAATAAATTTTTTCGAAACGGACACTGAAAATATTATTTAAAATAAAATGCAAAAGAGGAAATCATTTTCGAAAGTAAACAATGCTATCAGCTTTGCTACCCCGAGACTCGTCGGGCCCTTGATGGTTTAGCGGTCCAGTTCTTGAGAGATTCTCCCTTCTCCACTGACTGGATAGTGAGGCCGTCTTCCTCCTCCTCCTCAACTATTACACAACAATCCATATCATCGTCTTCCAAGAACAAATTCCTCAATGTTGCCAAGGATTCTTCTTCCTCTAAGCCCCATATTGTATCGGCCTGATGGATGTTCTGATTCAGGTGCGGCACATGTTGCTTTAGAGTAAACGGACAGGTCTGATTCAGGTGCGGCATAGGTCTGATCCAGGTATACTGATATATGAGCCCAAAGGTTGTGCCATGGCGTTTCAGTTGTACTGGTTTTGAGATACATTGAAGCTTTTTACCAAGCCCCTTACCAGGTTCATACCCTGTCCATGCCAGTATGCTTTCAATTTTGCTACTCCACCATTTATCCTTCTCAATCATGTTGACACGCTCGATGTGATGGTAGGTTTCTCTACATAACTTCCTTCTGTTTTCTACCATCAGAACAGTATGATTGGTGTAAATGGGGTTTCTCCCATCTCCATGGATGATCACTTCTTGATGGTTCCATTCAAATTTTACGGCTTGGTTCAAAGTAGATGTGACAGCTCCAGCGGCATGTATCCATGACCATCCCAACAGTAAATTATAGGAGGCGGATATGTCTAGTACCTGGAATTCAACATCGAACCAGGTGGAACCCATTTGCAAGCATAGGTTGTTTTCTCTAATCGTGGCTCTTTGTAACACATCCAATGCTTTCACATTCATAGATCCTACTCGTATTTCATGTAGGCCCTTGACCAACCTCTTCAGAGTTGTTAGCGGACAGATGTTGAGGCTGGACCCTCCGTCTGTCAGAACTCTGGCAATGAACTTATCTTCACATTGCACTATAATGTGCAGTGCCCTATTGCGGCTTAAACCTTCAAGTGGCAATTCGTCTTCGTGGAAGGTGATCTTATGACTTTCCAACACTTGTCCCGACATATTGGCCATTTCTCCGCTAGTAATGTTGAACACATATGCTTCATTCAGTACCTTCATCATAGCACTCCTGTGTGCTTCAGTAATTTGCAGCAACGATAAGATAGATATCTGGGCGGGAGTCTTATTCAGATGATAAGCAACAAAATACTCCCTTGCTTGTACTTTTCTCCAAAGGTCGTCCGGACCAGTTTCAATCACGGGTTATTTGTTAGAAGCTTACTTATTGATCTCTCCCAAATGCTCAGGTGTGTAAATTCTGCCCGTTCCGGTCATCCTTGTGCAGCACCGGACTCTTCCATATTTTGCTTTCCTCTTTCTCCTAGCCTCGGAAACATAATCCCAAGGTACAATGTTAGAACTAAAGGGCGGTGTGGATGTCACCGTCACAGTGAAAGGTGCGGATACTTCTACCTCAAATAGAGCAGGTGTAGTTGCAGGTGGTGTCACTTCTACTTCAAAGGCAGCCGATGTGGTTATGTCATCTTTGACTGGAGGCTGTACCTGTACCGCAATGGGATTGAGCGTGACTGCCGGCTTCTTAGGATCATCCTCCCGAATAAGTCCGGTTGATCCCTCGAGATCCCACTCCTCATCAGTTTCTATTACATTGACTCCTTCACCCCTATGATCTGGGAATTGGTTGTTGCGGACATTGGGTGTGGTTTCTTTTGCTTGTATGACCTTGGTATCAATGAGTATTTGGATCTTATCTTTCAAGGTGCGACATTCATCAATAGTGTCCCTTCATATCGGAATGGTACGCACATGTCTTGTTCGGCGTGACCCATTAAGATGAGTTTTCCATAGCCACTGTGGGAATAGGGGTGACATATCCAGCAGCTTTTCATCTTTCATACAACTAGTCGATGGGTTCAGCAATAGAGGTGTATTGTTTAGGTGGTTTGCAATCATAAATTGGTCCTGGGTTGTTGATAGTTTGGACGAGCTGGAGGTGAATGATAATAGGCTGGTTGGGTATTATAGGGATGGTAGGCGGTAGCGGGTTGAGGATATCTAGGAGGTGAAGGCTGGTATGTGGGTGGAGGTGTCTGGTATACAAATGGAGATTTTGGACCTTGGGCGACCATTACTGTCCCCACTTCTTTCTTCTTTGATATGCCACCTGATTGTAGTGCTTTGTTTGTGGCTTGTAGTGGCTCGAAATTTTTCACCATTCCACTTTTGATACCTTCCTCGATCCTTTCTTCGAGCTTGATGATATCAGAGAACTTGTGATTCTTGATTACCATTAACCTTTCATAATATTATGAACCCTGATCCCTGACAAAGAACTTGTTCATCTACTCTTCATCTAATGCCGACCTGACCTTTGCTGCTTCCGACCTCCACCGAGTAGCATAATCATGGAAAGTCTCAGTGGCTTCTTCTTGAGATTCTGGTTATAGAAGATATCCGGTGCATTTTCCATGTTGAATCTGAACCTATCCATGAAGTCCGACGCCATGCTTACCCAATTATCCCATTTCTTGGGATTTTGACTTATGTACCAAGATAGAGCGTCTCCAGTAAGGCTTCTCATGAACATCTTCATGCAAATCTTTTCCTCCTTTCCAATACCTACGAGTTTGTTGCAATAGGTTCTCAAATGAACCTTTGGTTCACCCACTCCATCAAAAATTTCGAACTTAGGAGGTTTGTAATCCTCCGGTAGTTCCACATATGGCTGAATGCACAAATCATAGAAATTTAGACCTTCAATTCCTTTGCGTCATTCAATACCCTAGACTCGGCTTGTTAGATTCTTGAGCTCTTCTGCCATTTTTTTAATAAGCACGTCCTTCTCAGTGGATTCTGGTGTATATGATATTGGTTGGGTAGAGTTGGGTAAGGTTTCCACGTATATGGGGTTGTTTTGGTGAATTCCAGGAGTTTGGGTGTAGTGGTGATCATTGGCTGAATTTTGGCGATTGGGGATAGGCTGAGGGATATTCTGAGGAGTGTGATAAGTGGTTTACGGACATTGAGTCGGGAGATGCTGATGTTGAGGAGGTGTAGGTATGAGTAAAGGATTTTGAGGAGTGGTTGTACATTGGTGGGGTGCCGGAAGATTCTGTGGGCGTTGGTTGGGTGGTATTGGGTTTTTGGTATTCGGATGGTTGATATCCGGGACATTTAGCGTGAGGGAGAGTTTTGCCAGGTTATGGACCTGCTCAAGATCACCTTGTCGTTTAAGTATTTTCTTTCAAGCCGCAACACCAAGTCATTTGGTGTCGGAGTACTCCGACCATCAGAAGCTTCCGCATTCTCAGCATGTGCGATGTTGTCTCCATTCATATTATCCATCTTAGCTTTCCCTTTGCCTTTTTATGCACTTGGAGGAGGAGGAGGTGGAGGGCCTCTGGATCTGGTGTGATATGTTGATGATGTCAGTATGCGCGAACCATTCTTGGGTAATGGGAATAATTAAAAAGAAAGAAAAACAAAAAGTGACCAAGTCAGTGAGAGTTTTGAAAAACGTTTGCAGTACTTAAAAAAATATTGCGGGAATGTAAATTCGCATCCCAATTCCTCGTTATGCCCGAGGTAGGCCTAGCGAAAAATATATTTGGAGAAATTTAATGCCAATAATTACCTCATTTTATTAATGTAATAAGTAAGACGAATCTAAAACGACACTAAATAAGATAAGTCACTAATAGCACTTGGCCTTATTACATTCGAAAAGCAAAAAATAAAAAAACTAATCTACTTGGTCCCAGAAGGACCTTCTCCAGGCTTGGTTCTCTTGGCTCCATCGATCAGGTTCCCCAAGTCGCGCATGTCCAATAGCAGGTATGCCCTTTCTAGATGCCCCCATTCGATACCTTCAGCATTCTGGCAGTCTACGACTCTTTTCCTCATCTTCCCTTCCATCTCCATCAGACCCTGCGCCAGATATTCCAACATTTCATTCGGCCTAGTAGCCATGCAACCCTCTAATAACGAAGGGTAAAAGTAAACATGCGATGCGTGATATTGATCCGGCTTGATGGTGTCCCTTACCACAATAATCTTCAAGTGCCACACATGTTGAGCTTCACATTTATATGGGATGTCATCATCTTGGAAATCCACCTGTAATGACTCATTTTGGAGACTCGTGGTATAATTTGTTTTCTTCCAGCTTGTCTCATGACCCTGATAGGAACATAAGGGTGTATACCCCTTAACCCAATCAACACCAAGTGTGGAGCATCCCTAGATCGGTCGATGAACTCATTGGTGGGGAACCACTCAAACATCCAGTGAACCTAGTCCTCAGTCAAGTTCCCGAAAAACTGCACCCATTCTGTAGCATTCTCTGGTTGAGAAAACCTGTCTGGGATGAAGGTCATTCTCTTGGGGGGGATGAAAGGCTATGTGATCGTTCTACAGTCTTCGTGGAAACTCTTCGCGGTATTGACTTTTCTGTAAATGTTCTAGCAACCAAATTTGTAGTAGAAGATTACAACCCTCAAAGTGTTTGAACCCCTTCTGGTAGCGATCCAAGGCCCGATATATTTCTGCTATAATCATAGCGAAAATAGTATATGCTTGTCCCTCGATTCCCTCCATTAAGGCTTTGGTTACCATGGCCAGTCTGGTGAATTCTATCCATTTTGCTTGGAAACACTATCATACCCAAGAAGCAGATGATAAACACGAAAACCCTGCGATAAATCCAACCCAAGGAAGTGATGGAGAACTCGTCATGAAATATAAAGTAGGATTTGTTGTGACCGTATCGTTCATAAAGGAAGTCGAAGTGTATATAGGACTTCTTCAGACACACCAGACCGTCATTCTTTATTAACCCCATCATTTTCAGAAACCCTCTGGGAGTGCGATTTTCCGGCACCAATAAACCGGGATTGTCCCAAGGTAATCCAACAAACCCTCCTATTTCATCCAAAATAGGGGTCATTTCTATGTTGCCAAAACGGAACACGACCCTTTCTCCACCCCAGAACATAGTGGCAGCTTCAATAAATATGTTGTTTGGTTGGATATCTAATAAGTAAGGTAGGTTTCCAAGGACTCTTTTCACATCGTTTTTATCGCTTGACAGGTCCTCCCAACAATATAGCAAAAATGGTGGTATGTTACGGACCATGCCAAACCTGGGGACTTTGTGCCTCATTTCTGCAAAACAAATAAGGTTAGACCCTTTCCACCTACGGATTCGACTATTTATACATTAAAGATTAGCATATTGGCACTTATTTCTCAAATTAATGCATAGATCGTGGTTGCGTCCGTTTGGATTACGGAAACCCAGGTGGACTTTTGACAAGGCTTTTCTTAAAGGGTTATTATGTGGACAAATATTAACCCAAGCTAGGTTTGACCATGATGCATGTATAGTTATAATCAGAGTAAGGTTTTTATAAAGGTCTAGACTGGTACCCTCAAGCGGACAACTCGAGGGGGAAAGGCACGGAATTGTCGACTGCACCGCTGATCGACTAGTTTTACCGCAAATAGGCCTTTCCGAATTCAGAAGGTGATATAGGAAGAGCACAAACACTCATCAAGTGTTGCTAAGGTATTAATTACACACAAGTGGAATATGATGTTAATTATGATTTATGCAACAGAAAATAGCATGTTGTCACATATTTGCACGATGAAACAAAATGATAAATGCGGTATTTAATAATGGTAATGGCATTTAAGAAGGAAAAAAAAGACGAGTCAGTTTTCATAGTAAAGAGTAATAAAACAAGAAAGAGAAATCATAAATGACTGAAGATAGGCAAATAAATTCACACAAAGTGGGAAGGGGAAGGGGCATGCAAGTATTGACGGAATAAAAAATACATGCTTAAAGACTAATTCACAAAAATCAGGTTTGTTATGGTAAGAGCCTGAAAGAATATCCCCAGTAGAGTCGCCATGATGTCGCATCCCATTTTTACTCGCGAAATCAGGTTTCGACATATTTGGGACAACTCCTTTTTGGGGATGGGTTTGGAATTGGAAGAGTCGCCACCTAACAGATTAAGGTGCGTTAGGGCACCTAGAGCAATTAACTCATATAACCAGTTTACATCACCAGAGATCGGGTAAGGACTCAAATTACCTTGAGGGGAAGGTATTAGGCACCCCTCAAGGTCCACAACGGTGGGTCCCAACCGAACTTAAGTTAAGAGAATTAATCTAAAAGGGGAGAAAGCAATTTTGACAAATACGATATTCAATTTATTTTAAACAGGAGTATGGGGGGAGGGGGTCCTATGTTTTTTAGCCTATAGGATCATTCTATGCAACACTTTGTAACTCCCTCAAGTCGGGGTATTACTCATAGTACTTAGCGCATGGATTATTATCTCCTTACTACCCAATTACTATCTTTAAGTTGTTACTTAAGTGTTCTAGGAGTTTCTAGCTCGTTCCTTATGCGTGCACTACCCATCCCTTACCTATGGACCTGGAGGTATTATGACCTTTCGACCAACCTATATTACTTAAAATTTCGAATCTAGGCGACAATCAAAAACAAATAGGACTTTCAGATGAGGGAACAAGTATGGGCTAACATTGACCTCCGCACGTATTTGCCTACTGATTTTATCCAGCATGAATCTGGGCACTTCAGGATGTAATATGTCACAATTGTAAACCCACGATCATTATTAAGTCCTACAGATATATTACCTAAGTGATTGGCAGTAGCGAATGGATTTAGAATCGACCAAAAGGATCCTATAGGCATGATTTCTACGAGCTTATTAATTACATGGCTATAGACATGATTTCTAGGTGTCGCACGGATTGTAATCTATAGAGATAAGTTTTACTCCTTTTCAATCCTATAGACATGCTTTCTAATTGCTGAATTGATTTGAACCTTATAGGCATGATTTCTAAATGCTGAATTGATTTGAACCCTATAGGCATGATTTCTAAATGCTGATTTTAGTCCTATAGGCATGATATCTATTGCAGGGTTGATTTAAACCCTATAGGCAGGATTTGTATGTTTGAAACTGATTTTAGTCATATAGGCATGATATCTATTAACCTTATAAAGGCAGAATTTAAACAGATTGACAGGAAAGATATTTATCTCACACAACAAAGTCCTATAGGCATGATTGCTAATGCACATTTGTTGAAAACATGTACAGATCCTATGAACATGATTTCTAATGTACAGAGTTAAATGAAAGTCCTATAAGCAGGATCTTTAGTATGAAAATGTAAAAGCCACAGAATCAAAATGATCATGAAAGTCCTATAAGCAGGATCTCTAGTATGCAAATGTAAAAACCACATAATCAAAATGATCATGAATGTCCTATAGTCAGGATTTCTAAACACAACATAGTATTCACATAGTTTGATCAGCTTAATTAAATCCTATAGGCATGATTTCTACCCAGTTTTAACAAAAGATATAGGTAAAACCCCCCAGCTTCACTAAATATCCCCCAAATATGTTATTAAAGAGTTATTACAACCCATAATTTCAAATGAATCACATAATGGTAACAGTTACACTATAGGGAGCCTTCATAGGCCAAAATAAACCTAGGAACCCGGCCTTCCACCGTAACAACAACACAACATAGAGATTCATAGTACATTGGAACCAGGTTTCCAGCGTGTCAAAGTTCCCAAGGGCCTCAATGGACCCAAGGCAATGCTCACACTAGAGAACCAAATGGTCAAAAATAATTCAAAAGAGATTAGGAACCAAACCAGTGTGTTAGAGTTCACAAGGGTCTCACATGGACCCCAAGCAGTACTCACACTGAGGAGGTTAAGGATAGAACCTAAGGATCTAAGAATAGGAGTTTGAGGTAACATTATACAAAAAGAGACAATGGTAAAGGACAGGTTTGAGTTTAGAAAAGCCATCATCACAGAGTTTGAAACACAGAATATGTAGGCAGAATTCCACTAAGAATACAAATTGGAATGATTTGCAAAGTTTTTCATGCTCAAGTATACAGTTTTAATAAGTTAAAATCTGAAAGGCCTAGTTAAGCTAAGTATACATGCTAACATTTAGGACAACTTTGTCTAATCACAGGAAAACATTGAGACATGGTATTAAGGCAAAAGTCAAGTAATCATGTGGAATCCAAGGAATGCAAGACACACTAGCCGAAAAGTTATCAAAGGACATGAATGACAGAAAAGAGACTTAATACAGCCAAGACATAATAATACAAGTTTGTAAAAATCCTAACTGATTAGTTGATGAACATAGTAGTATTAACCTAAAGATGCTAAGTTTAGAACAAGTTCAGAACTAGCAAAACAACATATCTGGAACAAATTAAAAGACAATAAGCTAATCGCTAAGAGGATTCATGTCATTCAATATAAACAGTCTCAGAACTAAAAACGTTAATTATAGAACTAAAGGAAATCACATAAACATGAAACTGGCAGAGCCATGCTCATAATGGACTTTAAACATGTGGGTTCTTAAACAGTTCATACAAGTAAAATGACAAAGGGATAGTCACTCACCAGTTAGGCAAGAAAACAAGAAATACACCACAGTAGTTGAGAGCCCAGAATTATTTGACCTTGGCTTTCAGCCGGCCAAGACCAGAAATAAATGAGAGAGGGCAAAGAGAATACAGAACCAAGCCCTAAGTTCTTTAGTGAGAATATAATGATTCGAGTCTATCTAAGAGGGGAGAGGGGAGGGGCTTATATAGTATTATAGTATAAACAGGAAACATGGTAAGTATTAAACACATAATCAATTAGAGTATAATTTTTAGGGAAAATAATACATAAACGAGGGAGTTCAATAATCTAACAGATCGAGAATGTAATCATGCAAGTAACACCTAAAATAAGGGGATACAATAGAGAATAAGGAAAATATCATACAAAGAACGATTAAAATAAGATTTAGGGCGAAATAAAGTAAAAAATAAAGAAACACAATAGATTAAACAGAAATAAGAAAAATATCAGTCAAATATGAGAAAGGAAAGAGTATCAATCAGCAATCAGTAAAGAATAAGGAAATATCTCAAACCCTAGTTGAGACTTATGCCTTGAATCGGGCCAAAAATACAAGGATCTTTCAATATAACATGTATAGAGACGGAATATCGTCCAGATCTTCATAAAATCAGGGTGAATCTACCCATTATTGAGGTAGTTCTTGCCAAAAATAGGGAAAGAACAAAGTGATGTCAACAACATGCGTATAAGGGCAGAATATTACAAAATAGGTAAGCAAATCATGGATTGATTCCGTGTTTGAGCCGGACTCGGAGAGGATTGAGGAGTGATGGCGCTAGGGTTTGACAGAGAGATAAGGGGAGTGTAAGAGTTTAAGGGCGGTGGGTGAAGAGGTAAATGAGTTAGGGTTGGGGTTTGGTATAGTTAAGAAGGGGGAATTAGATATGGAGCTTTGGTCTTTAGAGATCAACGGTCACGATTAGAAGGGTCCTGGGTCGGGTGTTTTAAATGGGTATGGGGATTGGGATAATAGGTCTTGGGCTGGGGGTATGGGGCTAGTAAGGTTGTGGGGTTAAATCCGGAAATGGGGATTTTAGGGGCTAGATTTTAAATACCCATTTTAACAAATAAATAATTTATAAAAAATAATTAATAAATAACAAAATATCACTTGTGCATAAAAATGATTTAAAATAATTAATTAACATTATAAAAATATAAAAAGTCATTTTTTATATAAATAATGTAATTATGCATACATATGGGCTATTATTGTAAAATATGCAATTTTAGCCTAAAAATGCAGATGTAATTATTATAAATGTACCAAAATATTTAAAGCTTATTATGGATATAAATGATGAAATTAGATGATAAAATCATCATAAAAATTATTTGTGATTGCAATTAATGATTATTTATATAATAAAACATGGGAATAAATTGATTAAAAATATTTTAAAATTATGAAAAATTATGAAAAAATGCTAGTTGGTGTTTATGCACTATTTTGAAAGTGTAAATGTATTTACAAAATATATATGGGAAAAATTAGGTGTCAACATCGATCCACCTTTGCTCAAAAACCTAATGTCCCAAGCCTTCCAGTCAATACCATTCATCCCAGATTCGGCAACGAAGGATCCAGCAGCGTCATCGGACTTTGTGATCATCGAACCCCAAATCCACCATTCCCTATCATTTTCTGCTCAACCGGAGAAGAGTCCGTCTCCACCACTAGGAAACATCACAAAGGAAATCAACAAGGCCCTAAATCTCCTGTAAAGAAAAAGCCCACCAAAAATGGAAGGAACAACCTATGGTCCCCTTCGCATAGACTCTCTACTACTGGACTCAGTCAAGGCGATAGAGTTCAGTGTAAAGACCAGCGAAGTACTAGTGTTGTTGTTCCCAAGAACGATGACCAAATGTGGACTAAGAATAGTGTCTCACCACTCCGAATGAGTGACCAAGCCGCTGCTCAATTTTACTCCAGTCCTCAGCATGAGGGAAAAATACCCAAACGCCTCCAAAGAGGACTCCACAGGGAATGGAGAAACCTCAGGAAAGCCAGTTCACACACATCCAACCACCCTTAATAAACTACATCCTATGGAATGTTAGGGGTGGTAACAACGGTGAATTCAAGAAGCACTGCATGGATATGGTTAAGCTCCACAAGACAGTTATGCTGGTACTACTACAGACCAAGATGACTGACCACAAAAAACTAGCAGAATAACTGCAGTTTGACATGATAATACAATCTCCGACTATTTGTTTATCTGGGGGATCGTGCTAATGTGGAAAGAAGATAGTGTTAGTGTGGAAGAGGTTTCCACCACCGCTCAGGGTATCCATGCCATGGTAAAGGTACTCGCTGTCCACATCCCTTGATTATTTTCTACCATCTATGCTAATAATATTTTAGCTAGCAAAATCTGGGAGAGCTTAGTTACTATCTCCAAAACCTCCATAAACAACTGGTTTGTGATACAGGACTTCAATGAAGTCTTAAAATCTAGGGATAAATTTGGGGGCAACCCAATAAACCCTAGTCGTAGTAACTTGTTTTGGAACTGCCTTAATGAATGAAAATTATTAGACTTAGGCTATAAAGGTAGTAAATTTACCTGGACAAATAAAAGATACAAGAATAGGACTTGTCTAATTCTTGAAAGAATAGATAGGTGTTTTTCCAATGAGAGTTGGACTTCCCAGTACCTTGAGGATATTGTGATACATCTTCCTAGGACCCGCCCTGATTATTGCCGCATCCAAGTAGCACTAAAAGGGGATTCATTCAATAATGCCACCAGACCTTTTAGGTCTGAATCAATGTGGACTAGC
>ML409200.1:0-25385 GCA_005239525.1 Nicotiana knightiana | reverse complement strand
CCCAATTCAACCCTAATCCAATCAACTGAGTCTTTTAAAAGGATTGTGACCCAGCGGAACAGAAATACTTTTGGCAATATTCCATAAGAAAAGAATCTTAGCCAGAATTGCAGGAATCCAAAAATCCCCTAATTACCAGTTCACCAGCTACTTGTTAAACCTAGAAAACAACCTCTTAAATGATCTAGATTCCATCCTCAAAAATGAGAAGGGTTTCTGGAAGCTCAAATTTAGGATTAATTGTCTTAATGATGGGGATGCAAACACTAGATTTTTCCACACTTCCACTCTCAATAGAAGAAGAATTAGGATCCTCTCCCTCAAAGAAGAGAGCGGAAATTGGCTCTATGATGAAGGAGACATCAAGACATACATATTGTCCTTCTTCAAAAACCTCTATACCTCATCACACTCACAAGCTCCCATCTCCACCACCAACCATCTGACCATGACCCATACCCTATTCGACTCTCAAAGGGATAGAATGTCTATGCCCCTTGAAATAGGAGAAATAAAAATGGTCATCTTCTTCTTCAATCCCTTCAAGGCTACTACACCTGATGACCTCCATCCCTTCTTCTACCAGAAGTACTGGAGCATTGTAGGTAACTCAGTAACTGACTTCTGCAAGCAATGATTCACTACTAATTCCATGGATGAGACCATGAATCAAACTCTGCTTTGTCTCATTCCAAAGTGCCCCACGCTTCCATGGTCAAACACTTCCGACCAATTGGACTTTGTAACACAATTTACCAGTCCATCACTAACATCATTGTAAACAGAATCAAGCCAATGCTTCCTAACATAATTGGCCCTTGCCAGGCTAGTTTCCTTTCAAATAGGAGAGCTTCTGAAAATGATATCATTTTGCAAGAGTACATTACACAGTTCAGTAAAATGAAAGGGAAACAGGCTCACATGATCCTCAAAATAGACCTAGAAAAAGCCTTTGACATTCCAGAATGGTCCTTCATTAGGGACACCCTCCATGCCTTCAACTTTCCCCTGGGCTGACCAAGTTAATTATGTCTTACATCAGCTCTTCCAGCATATCAATCTTAGTAAATGGAGGTAAAACTGAAGCATTCAAGCCCTCAAGAGGCATCAAACAAGGGGACCCCATATACCCCTTACCTTTTCATCCTGTATATGGAAATAATCTCCAGGTCAATTGACCAGGCAGTGCTGGACAACCAATGGCAACCTATAAGTATTAGCAGGTCTAGCGCAAAAATCTCCCACCTTTTCTTTGCTGATAACCTTACTCTGTTTGCCAAGGCAAACAACAGGAACTGCACCACCATTTATTCTATCATGCAGCACTTCAATGAGAACTCTGGACAAAAAATCAACCTCACTAAGTCCAGAGTCCTCTAATATACCCATAACACCATGGAATGTCTCGCTAATGCACTATAAATCCAAGCTACCACCTACTTTGGGAAATACCTTAGTTTTCCTATGTTCCATAAGATATCCATTAGCTCTGACTTTCAGTTCATAAAAGACAATATGCAATCCAAGTTGGTTGGCTGGAACATAAATTGTCTCAACATAACTGGTAGGACCATTTTGGCTAAATCATCCCTTAGTAGTATCCCTAACCATGTCATGCAATACATAGAATTGGGGTTAACTGTAACCCACAATGTTGCTTCTGCCAAAGTGTTGAAGAAACAAGCGACCACATCTTCTTTGAATGCATTAATTCAGCTCAATTCTGGCAGGAGTTGTTATCCAAGACTTCTAACGATAGTAGGCAACAGAAAACACACACTTTAATGAAAACATTCCTTGGAAGAACATACTTCATTTACGTTTCTGGCACATCTAGCTATGCAGAAATCACAACCTTTTCAACAACTTAATACTTTACGGTGGTGAAAAAATGTAATCATCAAGAAGCCTTTCAAAACCGTTGTGAAATGGGAGCCCCCAGGAAAGGGTACTAAAAGCTGAATACAGATGGGACCACTAGGGGTAACCTAGGCATAGGAGGAATAGGTGGAGTATTCAGGAATTATAACGGGGATTGGATTATGAGGTATATGGAGAATATACCGTATACAATCAACACCATGGCTGAACTGAAAGCTATCCTAAAAGGGCTACAACTAGCTGAGAAAAATGGATGGATCTCTTTGGACATCAACACAGACTCGGCAGAAATAATCCAAATGCTACTCACATGTAACTTAACATATGATCCCCTGATTTGTGAATAGAGGTTGTTAATAAAAAGGATGGACAGGGTCGTGGTGAGGTACACGTACAGCAAAAGAGTCAGCAAAGCCAAGTTTTTTGGGAAGATCCAACTTACTAGCAGTTCCTCCGATGTTTGCAAATGATGTATATTGGGCAGACATCCTAGGAACTGAATTTGTTAGGAAATTTTTTACATGTAATGTTGATACTTTATCTCAAAACATCACACTAATGAGGGAATTACACGACACTGTTAGTACTGTATAATGTATTTTCTAGTTTAGTCGTTATATATATATAAATATCCTCTATTTAACCCAAAAAAAAAAAGTTGGATGATCGCTTTTGAAATTCTTTTATGCGTCCCCTACATGAAATTTTGTGACAAATGCCTGCACTTGATTTGAAATTAATTTTGGGACAACAATATTACTTAGGTCCTAGCAAAATAAATTTGCTCTTTCATTAAATTGTTTGCTTGCTATAAATAAATAGTAGATACATATAAGTATATTTCAAATACTAACTATACAAATTTTGGATTTTCAAGGTCGTGGAAGGGATAAAATTCACCGATCACTTAATAGTTTATACTTATGTGTAAAAATGCATGCTTTTGTCTCCCAAACGATTATGGTAGAGTCACTCATTTAATATATAAAATTAATGAGTATATCACGCCCCACTTTTTCATACATCATAGTCGAAAAAAGTTACGTATTCACATAAGAGAGAGTACGGATCTTTACCTTGATAGGTGAAATTTTGATGTCGGGGTCGGAATGGAATTCCAGAAGTTGGAATAGGTTCGCAGCATCATTTGTGACGTGTGCAAACTTTCAGGTCATTCAGATGTGGTTTGGGTTGGTTTTGGCATCGTTGGCATATTTTTGAAGTTGAGAAATTCTAGGCTCTAATACGAGACTTTATTCGGTGTTTTAATGTTGGTATGCTCCAAAAGTTCGACTAATTTCATGCATCGGTATGTGACCTATTGGAGTAATTTGTTGAGGTGCCGAGGGGATCGGGATGGTTTAGGACAATTATCGTAAGGCTTGAAGTTTGGAGATGCAGCTGGTGCTGCTGTTTTGGTGTGGTCGCACCGGCGGATAGGGGACCACAGGTGCGAGCTTTGCAGGTGCGGTAAAGAGCACGTAGGTGCCGGGATAAGCGAACTAAGCATCCTCCGTAGGTGCAGAATTTTGGGGAGCAGGTGCGGCCCCCGCAGGGGCGATTCTTGGGCGCAGGTGCGGTTTGTGTTTCGCACCTGCGATTGCTCAGGTGCAGTTAAGTGGTCGCAGGTGCGGATGTCCTAGGCAGATTCATATAAATGAGGGTTAGCCATTTTCTTTACATTTTGAGCTTTGGACCTCGGTTTTGGGCGATTCCTTGAGGGTTTTTCACACAAATCGAATGGGTAAGTGTTCTTCCACTAGAATTAATTATATTTCATGAATTAGTTCTTGTTTTTATCATTTAATTTGTGTTTTGGGTTGAGGGAATTATGGGTTTTGAAAGAAAACTTCTAAAAACAAAATTCGTGATATGAAAGACCAAACATTATCAGAATTAAATAAATTTAGTATTGGTGAACTCATATCGGAACGGGTAATCAGAATTTATAAAATTTGTCGGGTTCCAAGGTGCGGGCCTGGGGGTCGACTTTTGGGTCGATTTTTATCATTTTGTAAAGATTGAAACTTTATTATTCGTAATAGTTCCTTATATGTTTTATTTGTATTTTGAAGTTGTTTTAGTTGATTGTAAGCTGTCCGTAGGTCTTTCCGTCCGAGAAGTCTATTTTTGAGTAACGGGTTGTCATCTTTGAGGTAAGTATCTTGCCTAACCTTATGTGGGGGAACTACCCCTTANAGGATTTGTAGATTCTCATATTACTTGTGTATGATTTGTAATTGTTACACTTGAATCCTTGGTTGATAATTTCATTCCTTCCTGTTTAAATTAGAATTACTTATTTTTGGATTCTTCATTGCCTATTTGCCTTTACTTGACTTAACTGAATATTCTACTTCTTTCATCATCATGCTATATTTTCTTCCTATCTTACCTAGTTGACTATAAATAGTGTCCTCTAGCCTTATAGTTGACTAGTCGTAGTTGGAACATCTATTCGTTGGAGTCAAGCATGCCCGTGAGTCTTACATTGTGATTTATATGACGATTCCCTTAAGTGACACTTAGATCTAATTGCTAGACATTTATATTATTGGTATTTCCTTGGTGTTGCCTATTATTAGGACTTTTGTTTAGGCTGAGTGTTATTCCGTGAAGTTAACTGTTTAGGTGAGATTGGTTATAGCTGTTTCCCCTACCGGGATGTTATGGTTTCTATTACTGTCTATGCTGTTAATGATATGGTTTGTATTGTTGACTCCCTTGCCGAGATGTGATGGTTCCTATTACTGTTTATGCTGTTAATGATATTGTTGTACTGTTGACTCCCTTGCCAGGATGTTGTGGTTTTTATTACGGGTTATGTTGTTAATGATATTTTTTGTATTGTTGACTCCCTTGTCGGGATGTAGTGGTTTATGGGTCATATTCTTGGGTTTTCCTTCCAAACTGTTGTTCTTGATATTGTTTGGGTGAGGAAGAGTGTAAAGCACGAAGGGTGATGCCGTGTATTGTGAGGATGAGAGTAATAAACCATGAAGGGTGATACCGTTCCATGTTATAATATTTAAAATCACGAAGGGTTATGACGTGCCATGATATAAGAGATAATGCACGAAGGATAATGTCGTGCCATGATATTGTGAGGTAAAAGCATGAAGGGTGATGTTGTGCCATGATATGATAGATAATGCACGAAGGATAATGTCGTGGCATGATATTGTGAGGTAAAAGCACGAAGGGTGATGCCGTGCACTTGTTTTGGTGAGCATGAGAGTAAAGCACGAAGGGTGATGTCGTGCACTTGTTTCATCATCATGCTATATTTTCTTCCTATCTTACCTAGTTGACTATAAATAGTGTCCTCTAGCCTTATAGTTGACTATTCTCTTAAGTGACACTTAGATCTAATTGCTAGACATTTATATTATTGGTATTTCCTTGGTGTTGCCTATTATTGGGACTTTTGTTTAGGCTGAGTGTTATTCCGTGAAGTTAACTGTTTAGGTGAGATTGGTTATAGCTGTTTCCCTTGCCGGGATGTTATGGTTTTTGTTACTGTCTATGCTGTTAATGATATGGTTTGTATTGTTGACTCTTTGTCGGGATGTGATTGTTCCTATTACTGTTTATGCTGTTAATGATGTTGACTCCCTTGCCGGGATGTTGTGGTTTTTATTACGGGTTATGTGGTTAATGATATTGTTTGTATTGTTGACTCCCTTGCCAGAATGTGGTGGTTTATGGGTCATATTGTTGGTTTTTCCTTTCCAAACTGTTGTTCTTGACATTGTTTGGGTGAGGAATAGTGTAAAGCATGAAGGATGATGCCGTGTATTGTGAGGACGCGAGTAATAAAGCACGAAGGGTGATTTCGTGCCATGTTATGATATTTAAAAGCACGAAGGGTGATGTCGTGCCATGATATGAGAGATAATGCACGAAGGATCATGTCGTGCCATGATATTTCTACTGTACGACATGGTAATTTCTGAGTTACGGACTGAGTTCCGGTGGATAAATCTTGAGGAGATTCTGATCAAGGGATTTTATTGAAAAGTGTTATTGAAAAAGAAATGGTTTGAGATGATATACTTGAATGACTTTTATATCGAAGCTGTGAGCATGTGATTTTTACTCGCCGTATCGTCCTATAAAAATCCCAATAAATCAATTGATTTTATGAATATTGATTGACTTTTCAGTAATTAATTGTGAATTATTTGCATTGCTTGCATATCCATAATTAATCTTTCAAAATCATTGAAAATTTTGCATTATGAATTTATTAATTATAATTAATTAAATGATAGACAAATGACGAGTATTTAACGTAATGCAGTTTTTAATAACTGATTACTATAAAAATTGACCATTTTATTCGATAAATCATAGATTTAATTAAGAGTATATAATTGGTTGTTTTATTCTTAATTAATATGTAAATATATGAAAAATAAGATTTTTGAAATTAATTGCTACATTTTTTCGATTAAGTTAGAGTTTAATTTAATTAGAATAATTAAGTTAATTAAATTAAGAAAACAAAATCGGACCTGGGCCAAGAAAGACCCAGGCCCAACCCCTATTTTTCTATGCACTCAGACAACCCAGGCCCAAACCCAATCCCTTACCCGGCCTGCCCCAGCCTGATCAAACGACACCGTTTGGTCTAGCCGATTAAATCTTGGCCATTGATCGAAATGGATCGAACGGCAAGGAACTCATCCCCTCTAAACTATATAAGTGTCCTAACAAAACCCCACCCCATTCATTTCACCAAATCCTAACCCCCTCCGTCCGTCTCTCTCTCTCTCCTCTCTCTAAAAACCCTAGCCGCCCCTGAAACCCCACCGCCGTCCGGCCACCATAACAACTCCGACCAACCCCAACTTTTCACTAGACAATCACCATCATCCCCTCTACCACCTCCCATTGCTGGTTTCCCTAAAAAACCAGTCCATTTGCACCAATTTCGGATCTAAGAAATCCGAAAACCCCAAAAAACTACTCCCCGGCCGATTCAAGAACAATCAATGGTTCATACCTTCATGGGTCGATTTCTCTTAGTTAGAGCAATCGACTCATGAAGGTTTGATTTATTTTCAAACCCCATTTGATCCGGTAAGGTCCAATGACCTCCTTTCTCTTTCCCGACCAAAAAACCACTTTTACTGGTATCCACTCCTCCCCTTCTAACTGTTTCTTGTGCCATTAGCATGGATATGTCATAGTTTAATCCTTTTTTTTGTATCACTGTTTAGATCTGTTGTTTTCTTTCATTGTTTTCTTCCACCTGTGTATATTTCTTCCTCATCGTTTAGTTTAAGCTCTAAATATATTTCATGACAGTCATATCTTGATTTTGTTCTCGCGAATTAAGTAGTTAGTTTTCCCTGTTTAACCATGTTTCCTAACTTAGGTTTCTTCATTGTGTATGACTGTTCTGTTTTGATTTGCATTACCTTCGATTTGATTGATTTAGTGTTTAACATGTTATGCACATTCCGAACTGTTTTTGCAACCATGTTTAGTCATTTAGGTTTTCCTGTTAATCACCATTGATTTACTAAATGTTCTACTTATTTAAAGTTAATAATTAGCTTTATTGGTTCATGCTTAAGTCCTCCAGAATACCTTTACTGTCGTTTATCTCCTCTCTAAATGCTACTGTCCATCCCTATTTGATTACTCACCCTAACCTTAGTATAATATGAAGATTAATCATTCACCTAGATTATTTTATTAGTTAATTAGGCTCCTAACTTCATGGAGAGTTTAGTTACTAATATAATTAACTAAGATCAAGAAGCAATCTAATAAACTAACCATTTTTTATTAACTAACTAAGCCCTGAAATCTGCCTAAGGTAATTAATTTAGGACTAATTGACTAGAACAAATTATTTAACCTAGGCTTGATAATTAGTTAAGTTTTCAGATTTTAGGTAAGTGAGTTTGACTTGATTAAACTAAACAGTTAACTTAATTTAAGAAGTCAAAACTGATTGGTTTACTTTAGTTAATTGATTTAAACATAAGAAAGTAGTATGAAACTAACTCTAGGCATTTAATCAATTAACCTTTAATTAATTAACTCAACCTTAGTTAAGAACAACTAGTTGTCACCTAAAGGGCATAACTAGTGTCAGTTAACCATAGTTAAATAGTAACCCAAGTAAGTAACCCTGGTTACCTAATGGTAAATATAGGGGCTTCAAAGGGGTACATGAGGAAATATATATTAGGAAATCAGATTTTTTAAGGGTAAGAGAGTCCTTATAATGGGTAGGATAGTTCTAGAATAGAGGGCAACTGTCCCAAAGATAAGGGTGACAGCTGCCCTATGTACTATTTTGGTACTATTTTCATCTTTGGATAGGGAATATTCAAAAGAAGATCCCATTCCCAAATATCCTATAAATAGACCCTCTTTTTAGAGATGGGAAAAGGATTTTTGTTTTTACACTTTTGAGCTACTGGGACATAGAATCCTTCCCATTTTCAGAAATATTGTCTCCACTTTAAAGGTTTTGAAAAGAAGAGTACTATTAGAAAGATCTGATTTCCTGTTGGAAAACAAGTTCATAAGTAGATGGCCTAGTTCAGTTGCGATCTTCTCTTTTCTGAATTTTGGGGTTTTCTGGAAGTTTTCCTTCAAACATTCATACCCAAGATTTCTGGGTGTATTCTTGCTGGACTGTTTGGTTTTCTTTGGGGTTTCTGCTTGTTGTTGCTGATTTCTCTTCCTCCTTGCTGTTATTGTTCCTACTTGACCTTTATTTGGTCAAGTCTCTTTGCTGTTTTTCTCTTTAAAGGTATGTATCAGTTCATCTCTTCTTAATGAAATTTTTGGACTAGAATCCTCATTTTCTGCTCACTGTGTAAAACTGGTTGTTCTTGATGAATGAAGTTATTGTTCTTGTTTTGCCAAATGTGACTGTGCAGATGTTTATTCGCATGATAATGATTCTGTGAGTGATAGGTGATGTCTTTGGTGTTAGTATTTCTCTTGTTGGTGCATGATTGTTTGCTTAAGATTATATGTGATAAGTACTCATGGTCCTATATTAGGAAACAAGCTGCATTAAGGTGTTGAATCTGACCTTCTCTATGGTCAGATTCCATCAATAAGAATGCAGAAATATGCTTTCGATTGAGTCTCTTTGGTCAATAAAGAGATTCAATAAGCAAGTCTCTAGATAGTCTAGGATATTGGCATTAGGGTAGATGAATATGACTTCTTAATAGTCAAATTCACCCCCTTAGCAGTGCACAAACATTAGTATGGTTGGCTGAAGTTTACCCTTTTTCTTAAAATGGTATAAAATACGTAATTAAGAGGGATATTAGAGTGAGGAATTTGAAACTTTTATTGGTCAGATTCATCCTCTTAAATGCCTAAATGAGCAAGCCTCTATATGGTTTGGAATTATGCTGAATTAGCACTAGGGTAGATGAATCTGACTTTCTAATAGTCAAATCCACCCCACTAATAGTGCATAACAGTAGTTCAGCTTTGCTGAAAATTATCCTTCAAAAGATATGAGTGTGTAATGAGATGGAGCTTTAGGAAAGTGAATCTGAAGTAACAAAATAGTCGGATTCACTCCTCAAAAATGACCATAGTAGTCAAAGTATTTGAATAAATGCTTGCTGCAATCTGTTGCATGACATAAAGATGACAGTTAAAGAGTCTAAACAAAGTAATATCAATGGGTTTGAATCTAACCTTTTCTATGGTTAGATTCAATCCATTAGAAGGAATGAACATATTTTGTTCTCCTATTGCATCATTGAGGTTGAATCTAACTCCCTTTTGTGACTAGATTCATCTCACAAAATGCCCAAAGGTCTGTCGTTAATACTGTCCAAGTACTCAAACTTTGGACTTATAATTAAAATGCAGGTTTAAGTCTTCGAAGGACATGTTTGCTGGCTTGCACAGGAGTAGCAACTAATTTTGTTTTTCCCTTCTTTATTTTTCCTATTAGTAAAACAGTATCACTATGATTCAGGATTAATGTAATAGTAATAGCATATCTACAGTCTTCTATGTACGTTTTGCACTTTTTTTTAGTTGTAAATATGGACTGAACTATATAAATTTATGATCAGTTGTATTTTTCTTAATTTAGAAACGTTTATTACTATAGTAGTTATGGTCCAGACACGCCAATGTCATCTCAGCTGGGCCAGACTCGTAAACATGGCCCAATTGAGCCTGGTAGCGTCTGAATTTCAGGCTATGGGGCCTGGAATGTTAAACCCATTAATTGTGTTAAACAATCTGTAACCAGTCCTTTTTCTCTTCTGTAGTCAATTAGCACGAGAAGTGTTTTCATTCATGAAATCCGCTGTAAATTTCTCACTACTGAACACAAATGGGTTTTCAAATCGATTATCAGAAAAGGTAGAACCAGAAATCCGGATCTTTTCTTAAACTGTCCGCTCCAAATAAAAGCAACCATATTTTAATTCAATTTTTTTTAAGGCTTGTTCTGTCACAAAATTTAAGATAAAATTCCATGTTAGATCCATGAGCTGTATATAAATACTCTTGTTTAGTATATAGGAGTAGATCAAACGGTAAAAAAAATCTTGTACACGAAACCTCATATTCACATTTCAAAATTTGCCTTACTTCTTACCATATAGGTGTGAGATGTGTTAGTATGTTTGTTCTTAACTGTTTTTTTTTTTCAAATCATGTCCAAATGACTTAATTAGGATGGCCTAAAATGACACAATTAGGGGCTAAAATATGGCCATAGCCCGAAACATGTCGTCTTTAGTAAACATCATTTAGGAAGTCTTTTAGGAAGAACAAGACCTTTAGCTTGAAACTTGATACAAATCAAATATTATACCAAAGCTACCATAACCGACACTCGGGAGCGACAACTCATGTCCCCGTCTTCAACTTCAAACTATAATAAAAATCACATGTTATAATTACGGGTGAATTTCAAGTGGCGTAGTTATAATGTGTCCAAAAGACAAACAAGTGCACTCATCGTGACTTGTTTCAAGATAAATCCATAAATATTAAAAGCGTTTCAAATTTAAAAACGGCTAAATGCACAATAGGTTACAATATATATAAATAATCGGACAATTTAGGCCAAATAGTAATAGTTAAGCAACCGTGCTAGAACCACGGAATTCGGGAGCGCCTAACACCTTCTCCCGGGTTAAAAGAATTCCTTACTCGGATTTCTGGTGCGCAGACAACTTAAAACAGAGTCTAAATTTCCTCGGTTTGGGATTTTAAAATAAAACGGTGTCCCGGAGCACCGTAAAAATCTGGGTGGCGACTCTGAAAACTAAAATAAATCCCAAATCTGAATAATGTCACTTTAATTGGAAAAACTCCCTTATTACCCTTTATTAATACGGGGTAGTGAAAAAGGAGGTGTGACAGAAGGTATATCTGAAAAGCACTAGTCTTGCCTTAAATGAGATTTGGAAGTCATTTATTGGGAAAGCATCTTTGAGAAGTTTCGTATTGTGAAAGAACCTATGTTTTACGTAATTGTCTCTATTAAATATACTTATATCTACTTTTGGAGAAAACATGTTTTCAAAGGAAACTCTTCTGTACTAAAATGATTTTTATTTGCAAAAGTTTATCATATGAACTGTTGTTTAAAGATTTCCACCAGTATATGGATTTTAGTAGCTAAGGCCCGACGTGAAGGAACCGATGTGGAGTTAAGTTATTGGTGTTCTCTATTGTATTGTATTATGTTTCCTTTCGGTTGAGCTTGTTTTGTTATCCATCTTTCTGGGTAATTTTGTGTTGTTTCGTGATTGATTTCTGTAATCGCCTTCCGCATTATATTGGCATTTTTGTAAATTATTCTGTGAAGTCTTAGATAGATGTAACATCCATTCATTTCTACATTCATATTATTTATCTTGTTGACCAGTGATGTCTTGACTAGTCCTCGTCACTACTCCACCGGGGTTAGTATTGATACTTACTCGGCACAGCTGTGGTGTGCTCATAATACACTTCTGCACATTTTTGTGTGCAGATCCAAGTATATATACTGTAGTAGTTGTGTGGATAGTTGCCCAGGAGACTCAAGGTAACCTGTTGCTGCGTTCGCAGGCGTCGGAGTCACCCTCTTTGTGTGTATTATTAATACACTGTTGTATCTATTTCCAAACAGTTGTACTTAGAAGTTGTAGAAGATTCGTAGAGCTTATGACTTGTACTACCGATTTTGGAAGAGTTTGTACATTCTGTTGAGATTCTATATCAAGACTGTTAGTTTTTCTTTATTTATTGGTGTTATACAGTAACTGTTAGGCTTACCTAGTCCCTAAGATTAGGTGCCATCACGATACCCAACAGAGGGAATTTGGGTCGTGACAAGTTCGTATTAGAGCTCTACGTTCATAGGTGCTATGAGTCATATGCGAGTTTAGTAGAGTCTTGCGGATCGGTACGGAGATGTCTGTACTTATCTTCGAGAGGCTACAGAACTATTAGGAAAATTCACATCCTTCATTCCTATCGTCCGAGTTTATTAATCTTGAAGTTTGAATTTATCATTCCATTCTCTCACCGATGGTGAGAACACGAGCTGCGGTTCTTGATGATGATATCCAAAGCAAACGTCGCAATGGTCATAGGCAGAGGCCAACGGGGAGTACGTGCTACACTTAAGATGCCTACCAGAGCAGCCATTGAGGAGTCGCCAGCAGTTCTAGTTGGGGGACAGGTACTAGGGGTTCCTGTTGCTACCCCGGACTATAGGAGAATTGAGCACAGTTTTGAGTATAAGTGGTACATTGACTCAGGCATGGTTGATTCTAGTTCACTAGTTGCTTAACGAATCAAGGGAGAAGTTCAGACTACCGCAGCCTACAGTTTAGAGCAGCGAGATCACATTGGTCAGGTACCCGTTGTCATGACAGAATGACATCTGGTTTCAGTTGAGTCGTGGTTAGGGTAGCAGCATCAGAGGAAGAATACTTTGGACTTGAGAGGTACAGGAAGTACCACCCTTCTATCTTCTAGTGAATTGGCCGCAGATGGTGCCCAGGGTTTCCGAGAGGAGTGTCACTATATTCTTCAAGCTTCGGGTATTATGGAGATGAGCGGGATTGGTTTTGGTCACATCTCAGGTTCAGAGTAGTGGGTTTATCAGTGGTGGCAGCATATGAGTTGGGGTCACCTGACCAAGTTAGCTTCACTAGCATGGATTCAGTTTTCGGAGATGCCTTGAGGGAGGTTGCACCTTAGTTCTTTCGGGATGTACGGCACGCGGAGTTTGAGCAGTTGCGTCAGGGCGCTGTGTCACTATGGGAGCCTGCCGTTAGATTCAGTGAATGGGCCAGACATGCACTTCACTTGGTTGCTTCAGTTGGGAGATGAGGCCATAGAGTCATTTGGGATATTCAGGCATGATATTAGGTTTAGCGGGGCTCGAGAGTTAGAGTAGGATCCCTCGTATCAGCCGGCAGTGGGGATCGGTCGCCAGTTAGAGAGAATGTGGTACCGGGAGCGTGAGGACAAACGAGATCAGGAAGAGAGTTCAGGAAGGCAATGAGGCCTCGTAGAACGGAGGAATCTACTGATCCGTATTATGGAGGAAAGGTACGACACGGTAGAGGCTTTGTGGGTCAACCAGTTCAGTTGCATTACCAGCTTCGCATGCGATTTCAGGTATTCATGGGTCTCAGAGGATTCATATTGTGTGTTTTTCCACGGCCATGTCAGCATCGAGATTTTTTTTGGTGTGGATATGTTAGTTACAGGGTGAGAGATTGTTCCAGGATTCAGGTAGGTGTGTGGAAGCAAGGTATTCAGGTGAGTAGAGGGCCCCTAAGAGGGGGAGACCCGACCCATTGTTGTGTTTCATATAGTAAAATAGAGGCCGTTGTGCCAGATATCATCACCCAGGCATGTTTTGATGTATTGCAGAGGGGCACCGATTGTATTTCATTATAGCTCTACTGGTCGGCACGATTTCCCTTATTTGTTGTTTCATTTATGAGTGAGTTTCATGTTTACACCCCATTTTGTGTTTGCTCCTTTTGGGAGATTTTGAGTAGTAGCCCGTGTCTATCGTTGGTTTATTCATTCTTGATAGTAGTGAAACTGGCAGTAAGTCCTTGTTGTTCTTCGTGGTAAGATTTATATGATTTTCCTGAGTATTTTGTTTATGTGTTACATCCCGCATTTTTGTATGTTAAAGTTTCGTCGTAAGTCAATCGACGTAAGCTCAGGAATAAGATTATTTTGGGATTATAAGTATTATCCTATTTCAAACAATGGATAAGTAAATTCGTGAAGGTAAAAGGGTAAGCAAATAAAAAAATGAGTTTCGTCGAAGTTAGGTATTTTAGGATAAAATACGGCCCGAGCTAAAATACCCTGTATTTATGGACTAGTACCATACAAGGTACCACATGGCCATGATAGTAAGGTGTATAGGTGTGTTAAAAATGAGTAGCATTTTAAGTAATTGAGATAATTCTAAATTATGCGGGTAATTGGTTAATTATTGAATTAGTGGGAAATTAATAAGTTGATTAAGAAGTAAGTGGGGGATTAATTAAGGTCTTGGGATAAAGACCAAGGTGTCAAGCGTGGCAGCAAAATATGTGATAATTGATGACTCTTAAGTCACCTTGAAAAGCTAGCAACATTTGAATTAAATATTGTATTAGACTCTTAAGTATTATCTATATGTTTTACTGTATTTGGAAGCTTCAACTTCAACTCCTTAATACATGAAATTGCATCTCCAAGTAGTGATGTGTTGCCCATCTTGGTCACATACGGAACAACATCTGTTAATGCATAGAACCTTTGGTTTAATTTCTATTTCCTTTGCCTCTCTGATTCGACGTGATTCAAAGGTTCCTCCCGTCCATTTTCTAGCTTCCTTCTTCGTTTCTTTGGAGTTAAAGAGTGTATCAAGAAGCCAAATGTTACAGACGAATATTCCCCTACTTCGATCCGTCGTTACGTGTTGTCGCAATTGACGTGCGTCGGAAGGATTGTCAAGAGAATCAACTTAGGTATGTTAAGGCTATCCCTTCTTTCTTTTGGCATGGTCCAAAATATACTAAAGAAACGAGCAAATACATAGTTTCTATAAATTACTTTATTCATAGAAATAGTAGGAGTGTCTATATTCTTGATTCCCCATGAGAATTATTATTATTTTATGTTCATGGCTCTCAAAATAATACGCAGTTGGAAAAGTTTATCCGCAAGTAATATTGAGATTATTACGTACTTTTCATGCATTTCATACATGTGCATTGACCCATGACCAGATGGCGTTATATACGCGTATATATGAAAATATATGTATATGGAATATGGGAAAAGGTTACGGCGTTATATACGCACCACCACCTGATCAGCTGGTATATGATGATGATGTTACCCACAGTGGCTAAAATATGATTCAAACGGTGTTATATACGTGTATATGTGTATGTATACTCAAACGGCGTTATATACGCATATATATATATATATATATATATATAAGCGATATGGGAAATGTTATGGCATTATATACGCACCACCACCTGATCAGCTGGTATACGATGATGATTTGCCCACAGTGGCCGATATGATATGATGGGATGCCCTTAGAGGCTCATGATGTTATGAAACATATACCTATGCACGAAATGACATTCATACGCATATGCATGATGGTAAAAGTGATTTATTATTTACAAAGTTATCCAGACATACAGGTTGAGTCAATTATACTATATCTCTTCCATGTCTCTTATGTATTTATTTATGTGCCTTACATACTCAGTACATTATTCGTACTGACGTCCCTTTTGCCTGGGGATGCTGCGTTTCATGCCCGCAGGTCCTGATAGACAGGTCGAGAGCCCTCCAAGTTGGCTATCAACTTAGCGGAAGATGTTAGTGCGCTCCATTTGCTTCGGAGTTGCTCGTTTGGTTAGTAAGATTTAGACACGTATTGTTTGGTAAGGCGGGACTCTGTCCCGACCTTTACGATATTTATGTACTCTTAGAGGCTTGTAGACATATGTCGTGTATATAAAGGATTGTACGGCCTGGCCGGCCTATGTTTTGAGTTTATAAAGTATTATCTTAGCCTATTAGGCCCGTATGTCATGTGGATGTAATGATGTAATAAGAAAGATACGTTGCGTTGGTACTCGGTTGGGTAAGGTACCGGGTGCCCATCGCGGCCCATTGATTTGGGTCGTGACAAAAGTGGTATCAGAGTAGTTCTGTCCTAGGGAGTCTACAAGTCGTGTCTAGTAGAGTCTTGTTTATGGGTGTGTTGTGCACCACACTTATAGGCAGGAGGCTACAGGGCATTTAGGATTTTCACTCTTTATTCTTACTCTAGATCGTGTGGTAGAGCTCACTTATATGAATTCAAATTTCGAAATTCTATTCTATTCACAATAAGACGATACCTTTATCCCGAAAGAAGGTTGGAAAGAGTGATAGTTGAGAAAAATTTGAGTCAGAGGATTTGAATTTTAGTATGATGCCTACGATAAGTAAATGTGAGGTTTTTAGCAGATCATGGGTGTACTGAAAGGTGTAAGCTTCTTGATAAGAAGCCTTAAGTCAAGAACGCCTATCCATCTTTATGGTGAAGGACAACGAGAGATTAAGAAGGTAAGTACAAGTTTCAATAAGTAAAAAGAGCAAGGTGAAAAAGGGTACGAGGTACCTAGTTAATGAAGGTTAACATCATTTATAATTGAGGCAGAGAAACATAAGCTTTTTGATATTCAATAGTACCAGAGGTATATATAATTGGTCGCACCCATTCCAGATATGCCCTATGGGGGTTAACAGAAGTAGTATAAGAAGATATGATTGATGAATTATTTGTATTAGTTGACATTTCCGAAGGATAAAGTGCTAATAGATCTCCTTGTGAGACACTCCGATTACAGCTAGATATGAGTGATACAAAGATAGGCATTGGAAGCCTCGAAAGGATAAATATCATCTTAGTATGACTCATGTCCCTAGTAGAGAGATGATGTTAAGCAACCCGTAGGGCCAGTGGATGGAGCAAAGGGGAGCTAAAAACAAAAGAATATCTTGTCGATAAGTTTTCAGAATAAAGTGATAGATAAAAATGTTAGCTGGAAAATAAGAAGAAAGTAAATGAATCAATTATGAGTAAGATGTGATACATAGATGACAATGGTAGATAAAAAAACACAGTATTACAGGGTTTGTAGTCAAGTAAAGGAAAAGACAAGAAGTGACAGTCCTTGAGATAAAAAAAGAGTATAAGCCATAAAGTCATATCCTCATTTCAAGAAACAAGTTCGTGAGCAAAAGGAAAATTTAGACCCCCAATGTAATACAAATCAGTTGGGCAGGTGAACTGGATAACTAAATATGAATTAAGGACTGAATGATTGGATAATAGTCAGTATCATTAGAATTTCATATTTTTCCCCGGCATAATAGAATATACAAAAGAACAAAATTCATGAGAAATTTAGAAAATGTTCATTCAGCAAGCAATGTGAGTAAAAGTTAAGCTTAAGAGACTATATGTGCCAGTTACACTAATTTCCACCATTGCGAGTGAAGAATTTTGTTATCCTTGGTATAGAAGGATTACCTCAAGGAGAGTAAGGGTCATTACAGAAGGATTATCCTTGCAAAAGGACACCAAAGATGGAGAGGAAAAAACGTCTATAGGCAGGTCATCGTAGCTCCAAGTCTTGGTACTCACTTAAAGGGGGGAATATGGAATGATAAAACAGAAATGCGATAAAAATGAGAAAGGGATGAGACTTTCAAAGCCTACAGTTATGCTACGACACCATAGAATTACGCAAACACGATGTCAGGGGAAGGAAGTAAGGGTTCCTGTCCGAGATATTGTTGATTAACAAGGAGCCAGTGCGAGAGACAAGTTAAGACAAAGGAAATGACCCAAGAAATATTACGCGGAATATTGATACGGGAATGCGCTAATAAGTAATTAGTAGTTGATTCAAGAAGATCCTAGCAATGGCTAGACAAGAGAATACAGACAAATTAATAGATCGTGCAAAATAAACATAGGGAACCCCAATATTAGGAATTCATCCTTACAGTTATGACATCGTGATCCTTGAAAATTATCCATATAGGATTTGGGGAAGTTAAAAAGGTACCATATGAGTGTTACGGAAATAAAAGAAAGTGCCACCATGAAGACAATCAAAATATTAGTTCAGGAGTAACCCTACAAGCACAAGGGCGCGGAGGTAAACAAATACGAATGATTATACGCAAGTAAGGACATTAAAAAGGTCTGTAATAAGCCCCCAACTTTACGAGGGTCAAGGGTTCTGCCTATGTACTACAACGAAAGACTAGCTAAGGAAATAAGGAAGAAGGCTTCAACTTAAGCACAACAACCTAAACAGGAAATGGTCGTGTAACCACAGTCTCACAACAACATTATAAGCACTCCAAAGAAAGTGGCACCTACCGTGACTAATGGACGGGAAGTAAAAAAAACAATTTAAAAGTAATATTCGAGATCATATGAGCTGTATGAAAACTTTGGCATGTGTGGGCTCTAAGATAAGCTAAGTTTGGACGCAACAAGGGGGAACAAAGACCAGGAAAAGTAATAGCTTATGTTGAAAGAAAGCTAAAATGGAACAAAATAAATTATTCGATCAATGATACAAAGTTGGTTACGTTATGAAGTCACTTAACGGTTCAGACTTTCATACATGCAGCATATACAGTCGTAGAAGATTCTGGTATACGTTAAAAGAAAGAATTGAGCCCAGGTCATAAACGATGGATTAAATTGTTAAAAGATTGTATCATGCATATTCCCCAATGCCCATGAATGGCTAAACAAAATAACTAATACCATGAACCCTAGAGCGGAATATAAGTCAAGCCGACATAAAGGCCGATCAGGAGAAGGAGGAAACTAAAGAGTTACATCAACGAAGTAAATCAGGAATCTGATTATTGGACCCAGAAAATTATACACTTCATGATTAATAACATGGAATCAGAGGTAAAAAGAGAGATAGTATATTAGCTATATCCTATAATGGCTCTAAAATAAAGCCAACTAGAAAAAGTACCAGCCTCATAAGAAGTCAGTATGAAACTCCTAGCGAATTGCGTATGCCCTAGAGGTACAAGTATTATGATTGAGCTTCAAGTTGTGAACGTGAATTATACCTATGTGGAAGGGAGGTCATGAAAAAGATAAAAGATGCGATGCAAGAGTTTAAGGTAAGAAAGGTAAAGGTGAACAACGTACGAATACTCAAATGCAGAAGGTGGTGAATAGTCCATATTGCGGATTAAAGGCTAGAAGTGCAGGGATCCAGTATACAGGAATGATATCAGCATTGCCAGTGGCTTACATTTCAGCCCATGGCTTATAAGTATCGAAATGTCTAATTAGAGAGTAAAAGGAGAGTTAGAGACGATGTGATGTCTCGCTTGATGTTCCATAATAACATAAGTAAATCTATAGTGCAAACAAGTTAAAGGAAGGTTGCGAACAATATGAATAGATATGCATAGGTCGCAAGCTAAAGTATGGTAGAGTGACAAGGTTTTAGGAAGACAGGAGTAAGGGTAAGAAAATGTGAGCGAAAAGGTGACAAGAATGGATAAGTTCTTGGGATTATGCTCATGAAAATAAGAGATCTGATGGATTCTCTAAGTTATAGAAGTCTTAGTATATCCAGAATGAACTCAAAGGAGTCTAAGACTAGTAGCACTTATAAGAGATGAAATGCTGCCCTGATAGTGGAATAAGGGCGTAATTGTGATAGATAAAGGATGACGTTTTGTCCTTCGATTAAGTAATGACTTGAAGAGTATTTCATGAATTGTAAGGGTTTAAAATATCCATATAAGGTGAATCACATCGAGATACTATGAAATACGATTATGGAAATCGATTAAAATGTTCCTCGATGCAACATGAGTCCAAGTGATTACGTAAGGGGTTTCAAGTTATCAGTGGTATAGTGTAGGTAAATATTGAGGTGAATCAATAATGGAATGATAAAAGTCATAAAGTATGAGATGATACTAGGCCGTCATTCTTAAGATGAACAGTAATGAGGAAACATTAAAGGACTTAGACTTATCCATATAGGATAAACAACGAGAGTAAGCCGGAATTTGGTAGTAGACCTCAGCAACTATAAATCGAAGTAAGAGCTATGGTATAGTATGACCTATCTTGATATAGTAAGGTCATATGGATGGATAAACGGATCTATGAAATAAGGTATAACAATATTCGTAAGCTCAACAAAGAACCGAGCGAAGAACTTTAGGATACCTATAGATGCCCAGAGGGACATCTTGTCAAGCTTTGTATATGTTTACAAAGTGAGGCCGATAGATTGGCCAAAAGCTGGAAAAAAGAGAGATAAGAGTTGCATGGGCGCACTTACAAGGTCAGAGTCATACAAGCTGCATGATGGAAGGTAGCAACAATTACGAGACTGGAAGGATTCCGACTACAAGTCGTGTTGTGAGAAGGACGCCTAAGGGGGGAACGCCCTGGACTTTGAATTTGTTCACAAAACAGTCGCCTAAATGGAAAGGGAAGTTCTAAAGTGTTCAAAAGACATAGTTTATGAAACAATAAGTGAATCAGTCAACAGTCGAGGACGAATGTTCCAAAGGGGGGAATGATGTTACATCCCGCATTTTCGTATGTTAAAGTTTCGTCGTACGTTATTCGACGTAAGCTCGGGAATAAGATTATTTTGGGATTATAAGTATTATGCTATTTCAAACAAGGTATAAGTAAATTCGTGAAGGTGAGAGGGTAAGCAAATAAAAAAAATGAGTTTCGTCGAACTTTGGCATTTTGGAATAAAATACGGCCCGAGCTAAAATACCCGGTATTTATGGACTAGTACCATACAAGGTACCACATGGCCTTGATAGTAAATGTATAAGGTGTGTTAAAAATGAGTAGCATTTTAAGTAATTTGAGATAATTCTTAATTATGCGGGTAATTTATTAATTATTGAATTAGTGGGAAATTAATAAGTTGATTAAGGAGTAAGTGGGGGATTAAATAAGGTCTTGGGATAAATACAAAGGTGTCAAGCGTGGCAGCAAAATAAGTGATAATTGATGACTCTTAAGTCACCTTGAAAAGGTGGAAAATTTGAATTAAATATTCTATAAGAATCTTAAGTCTTATCTATATGTTTTACTGTATTTTGAAGCTTCAACTTCAACTCCTTAATACATGAAATTGCATCTCCAAGTAGTGATGCGTTTCCCATCTTGGTCACATAGGGAACAACATCTCTTAATGCATAGAACCTTTGGTTTAATTTCTATTTCCTTTGTCTTTCTGCTTCGATGTGATTCAAAGGTTCCTCCCGTCCATTTTATAGCTTCCTTCTTCGTTTCTTTGGAGTTAAAGAGTGTATCAAGAAGCCAAATGTTACTGACGAATATTCCCCTGCTTCGATCCGTCGTTACGTGTTGTCGCAATTGACGTGCGTCAGAAGGATTGTCAAGAGAATCGTCTAACATATGTTAAGGATATCCCTTCTTTCTTTTGGCATGGTACAAATTATACTGAAGAAACGAGAAAATACATAGTTTCTATAAATTACTCTATTCATAGAAATAGTAGGATTATCTATATTCTTGATTCCCCATGAGAATTATTAATATTTTCTGTTCATGGGTCTCAAAATAATACGCAGTTGGAAAAGTTTATTCGGAAGGAATATTGAGATTGTTACGTACTTTTCATGCATTTCATACATGTGCATTGACCCATGACCAGATGGCATTATATACGCGTATATATGTAAATATATGTATATGGGATATGGGAAAATGTTACGGCGTTATATACGCACCACCACCAGATCAACTGGTATATAATGATGATGTTGCCCAAGTTGCTAAAATATGATGCAAACGGTGTTATATACGCGTATATGTGTATGTATACTCAAACAGAATTATATACGCGTATATATGTATGTGTATATATATATATATATATATATATGGGATATGGGAAAGGTTATGGTATTATGTACACACCACCACCTGATCAACTAGTATACGATAATGATTTGCCCACAGTGGCCGATATGATATGATGAGATGCCCTTAGAGGATGTTGATGTTATGAAGCATATACATATGCACGACATGACATTCATACGCATATGCATGATGCTAAAAGTGATTTATTATTTACAAAGTTATCCAGACATATAGGTTGAGTCAATTACTCTATATCTCTTCCATGTGTCTTATGTATTTATTTATGTGTCTTACGTACTCAGTACATTATTCGTACTGACGACCTTTTTTCCTGGGGACGCTACATTTCATGCCCGCAGGTCCTTATAGATAGGTCGAGAGCCCTCCAAGTAGGATATCAACTCAGTGGAAGATGTTGGTGCGCTCCATTTGCTTCAGAGTTGCTCGTTTGGTTAGTATGATTTAGACACATATTGTTTGGTAAGGCGGGACTCTATCCTGACCTTTATGATATTTATGTACCCTTAGAGGCTTGTAGACATATGTCGTGTATATAAATGATTGTACGGCCTGGCCGGCCTATGTTTTGAGTTTATAAAGGATTATGTTAGCCTATTAGGATTGTATGTCACGTGTATGTAATGTTGTAATAAGAAAGATACGTTACGTTGGTACTCGATTGGGTAAGGTATTAGGTGCCCGTCGCGGCCCATCGGTTTGGGTCGTGACATTATGAGTTATGATTTGATACTCCATCGAGATTTTGAATTCAGTTAGCATTACGATTTTATCAGCCAAGATGAATAAGTGGAGGAATTTCAATTGGTATGATATATTTTCGGTATGTGATTCAGAGTTGAGGGCGAGGTCCTCATGATATTGTAATTCGATATGTTTGGACAGGGCTGAGTACCGTAGTGGAAATTTTATCAGGATGGTATCCTTGTGATTTGTTCATATGCTTTGCTTCTTCCTTGTTATGTTGCTTTTGGTAAGTCGGTACTGATAGAGAGTTGTGCCTATGGGCTTGTTTGATAGTTCCTTTATATGTTTCCATTTTCTTATTCAGTCATTTCGTTATGTGTTTTCTTTAGTTTAGTTTGCAGGATGTATGCCCGGTGGTGTTAGTTGTGGTTGGTGACTCGGGTGTTTAATAATGAAGACTTTGTGTTCATTGCATCGTTATCAGTGTTATGGGGTTCGGGAAATAGAGCTCTTTCAGATGTGGGGCTAATTGTCAATGTCGAGTTAATTTCGGGCAGCTATTATGATCAAAAGTTTTATATGAGCCTATGTGTGATGTATTATGTTGTGTGGTCGTGCCTTGTGGGTGTAGTCATTGAGGCTAATGCCGGATATGGATTTAGAATCGGGTCTTTTCTAAATGAGTAGAGGGTGAGAAGTAGAGGTATGAGGCTTATCAGTGGTGATGTGAAGGCTATATTGCAGTTGTGATTATTTCATCAGGCTTTCTTGAGTTGGGGTGACGTGGGATCACCCGTGGGTATGTGTTAGAAGTGTACAATAAGTGATTGGATAAGTTCAAGATGAATCCTGGCACGTTCGAGGACGAACATTTGTTGAAGAGGGAGAGGATGTAACGACCCGACCAATCGTTCTGAGGCCTTAAGCTCCATTCAGTAGTATAAGATCATAAGAAGCCTCACATTGGGTATATCGACATGTGTGCGTGGTTAGATTCAGTTACCGGTTAATCCGGAGTCGGATTGGGAGAGAATTTTCAAATTTTGAAGCTTAAGTGAAGAAAGTTGACCGGAGATTTGACTTTTGTGTAAACGGCCTCGGAATGAGATTTGGTTAATATCAATAGCTTTGTATGATGATTTTGGACTTAGGAGTGTGTCCAGGATTGGATTTGGACGTGTGCGCAAAATTTGTGACGTGTGCGCATAAATTCAGGTCATTCGGATATGGGTTGGGTTGGTTTTTGCATCGTTGGCGTATTTTTGAAGTTTAGAAATTCTAGGCTTGAATCCGAGACTTTATTCGGTGTTTTAATTTTGTTATGGGTGTTCCAAAAGTTCGACTAAGTTCATGGGTTGGTATGTGACCTATTGGAGTAATTGGTTGAGGTCCCGAGGGGCTCGGGATGGTTTGGGACAGTTATCAGAAGGCTTGAAGTTTGGAGATGCAACTGGTGATCCTGTTCTGGTGTGGTCTCACCTGCGGATAGGGGACCGCAGGTGCGAGGATAAGCGGACTGGGCAGCCTCCGCAGGTGCGGAACTTTGGGGCGCAGGTGCGGCCCCCGCAGGGGCGATTCTTGGGCGCAGGTGTGGGTAGGAGCGCATGTGCGATTTGTGTTTCACACCTGCGCACTGGTTGCAGGTGCGGATGTGTTGGGCAGATTCATATAAATGAGGGTTAGCCATTTTCTTCACATTTTGAGATTTGGACCTCGGTTTTGGGCGATTCCTTGAGGGTTTTTCACACAAATCGAATGGGTAAGTGTTCTTCCACTAGAATTAATTATATTTCATGAATTAGTTCTTGTTTTTATCATTTAATTTGTATTTTGGGTTGAGGGAATTATGGCTTTGAAAGAAAACTTCTAAAATGAAAAATTGTGATATGAAAGACCAAACGTTATCGGAATTGAATAAATTTAGTATGGGTGAACTCATATCGGAATGGGTAATCGGAATTTGTAAAATTTGTCGAGTTCCGAGGTGCGGGCCGGGGGGTCGACTTTTGGGTCAATTTTTATCATTTTGTAAAGATTGAAACTTTATTATTCAGAATAGTTCCTTATACGTTTTATGTGTATTTTGAAGTTGTTTTAGTTGATTGTAAGTCGTCCGAGGTCTTTCCACCCGAGAAGTCTATATTTTAGTACCGGGTTGTTGTCTTTGAGGTAAGTATCTTGTCTAACATTGGGTGGGGGAACTATCCCTTAGGATTAAGTCATCCTTGCTGATTGTCGTCCGAGTATGCGAGGTGACGAGTGTGTACTCGTACTTATTTGCAATTAGATTGCCCTTTTAGGATTTGTAGATTCTCATATTACTTGTGTATGATTTGTAATTGTTACACTTGAATCCTTGGTTGATAATTTCATTCCTTCCTGTTTAAATTAGAATTACTTATTTTTTGATTCTTCATTGGCTATTTGCCTTTACTTGACTTAACTGAATATTCTACTTCTTTCATCATCATGCTATATTTTCTTCCTATCTTACCTAGTTGACTATAAATAGTTTCCTCTAGCCTTATAGTTGACTAGTCGTAGTTGGAACATCTATTCGTTGGAGTCAAGCATGCCCGTGAGTCTTACATTGTGATTTATATGACGATTCCCTTAAGTGACACTTAGATCTAATTGCTAGACATTTATATTATTGGTATTTCCTTGGTGTTGCCTATTATTAGGACTTTTGTTTAGGCTGAGTGTTATTCCGTGAAGTTAACTGTTTAGGTGAGATTGGTTATATCTGTTTCCCCTACCGGGATGTTATGGTTTCTATTACTGTCTATGCTGTTAATGATATGGTTTGTATTGTTGACTC
>ML409199.1:57425-126981 GCA_005239525.1 Nicotiana knightiana | reverse complement strand
TAAATTATCATAATTACTTGAGAGAGATTTATGGTATATAGAGTGTTCATGATTGATAGAAATGATTAATCAAGCTATACGACGTATCCAAGAAGTAAGTTCACCATCGGGGGAAACCATAACCTTAGATTAAAGTTAGTTTTAATATTTAGTATTAGTAATTTAAATAACATCAGGTGACAGCTGAGTACTATTTTAACAGCGTGCTTGATACGTCAATTCCCTGTGGGATCGACTCTGGGCATAATACCCCAGGATTATATTTGCAACGCCCGCTTAGTCTTCTACAAGACATAGTTGAGCGTGATCAACCACCCCGCTGGAGATAACCCACATGCTTAGCCTCAAAATGTCATCTGTCTATACCCTTTTACAGCCACAACTACTACGCAATCACTTAATCTTCTCGATTCTAAACTTATCAACAAGATACGCGAATCTAATTCATTACAACATGAATGATCCTTCAACACACTCATAACTCGAGATTGTACATCACATCAAGATAGAAATCAAGCACCCAATAGTCCTTTTACATCTCAAGCAAAATCTTCTCAACACATTTGAACCATCCGAACACATCCCGCAGTCACATCATACTCATCATATAGCCATCCAAGCACTCATTGAGCCACAAATTTCACTAATAGGGACACTACTGACTTATAAGCCCAAGATCACGTGCTCACAGAATCGAAATCCCTGTTCTCAAGCTACAATCTAAACCCGACCTCGAGTCCTTGAGACAGGCCCATCATCAACCCACAGAAATCACATATCGTACCTTATCCATGGAATCACAAGCCGTCGATGTATAATTGATACTGAGCGCTCACATGCACATACGAATGCATGGAAGGAATTCAAGAGTTATTCTTCAAGCCGAATTAATGCCACACGATAAAGAAAGATAGATGGGAAGTTTATCCTAAATGACTTATAGCCTCTCGAAGATAGACGTCATCATACCGATATGCAATACTCTACTAGACACTTGCTCATGACTCGTAGAACCTATGAACCTAGAGATTTGATACCAACTCACGACCTAACATCCAACTAGTCTTGATGGGACCTAACTCAACCCGCTAGGTAAGCCAATTAACAACTATCCCAATTTAATGGGATTTATCAAGAAAAGAAATAATAAAATAATTGCTTTTATACAAGAATTTCCCAAGGACTGTGTACAAATCATGAGCTTCTAAGATTTAGAGCTTACAAAGCTGGTATGAAATAAATACGTCATCTGTTCGAAAAATACATGAACAAATTAAAAATTCTAAAGCTACTAAGTACAAGAGGCAGTTGTAACCGAAATGCAGGTACATCTTCAAATCCAGCTCCACCATACACATCAACATCCAACATATGCATGCAAGGTGAAGAAGTGTAGTATGAGTATAACTGACCCCATGTACCCAATAAGTAACAAACCTAACCTTAGGTTGAAAGTAGTGACGAGATAGGACAAGGGTCAGAGTCCAACTCCAATAACCAGCGACAGATCATAACAATATAAATAAGATGGTACAAGAAATAACTCAGAGGTATGATTCTCATCTCGTTCACCATTACTGAAAATAGGCATGCTTTTCAAGTATAACAGTAAATCCCAAATCTTTCACCAAAAATACCAACATTAGAGTAAGTTTGAAAGCTGTGATTTTTCCCAAAAACTTCCAACAACAGGTAAGACGTTTCATTATCAAATGGCATGAGGAAAGTACATCTCTATGCCTACATGTCAATGTATGCATATCAACTGTAATACAATGCAGTGATGAAATCATATGCATACTCTCGGTGAATCAATTGACTCAGTCCTCCCAATCATTCATATCCTCATAGTCACTGAGTCCTCACATTCACTCAATCCTCTCATTCACTCGGCACTCACATTCGATACTCGCACTCAGTAGGTACTTGCGCTCACTGGGGGTATGTACAGACTCCGGATGGGCTCCTTCAGCTTAAACTCTATAATAAGCCAATCATGACGTAAATTAATAACATATGTTGTAGCGTGCAACCCGCTCCCATCATAAATAAATAATACTTGTTGCGGCTTGCAACCCGATACCATCCATATCCTCATAATCAAGCCCTCGACCTCACTCAATCATCAATCTCTTCAGTCTCTCGGTCTCACAATGTCATGAAAATCAGCCCAAAAATAATGTTGTGATGTATCAATAAATGATAACAGAGACCGAGATATGATATGCATATGAATGCGTACGACTGAGTATGTACTTGCAATGTAAGCAAATAACTCAACAGCAGAAATGACCTCAATGGGTCTCAACATAATAAGCATGTAGCCTAGACATGGTTTCTAACATGACTACTCAATGGCTCTAGTACATAGAGATTTCATTGTTACAAATAAGATCATGTAAATACACAGTACCACACAAATAACGGAGTAATAATTCATACGGTGCACACCCACACGCCTGTCACCTAGCATGTGCGTCACTTCAACACCACACATATTCAGGGTTCATACACTCAGCACCAAGTTTAGAAGTGTTACTTACCTCGATTAAGCTAAATCCAATACCGAGCAAGCCAAATGGTGCTCCAAATTTCCATCTCGCGCGTACGGACCTCTGAACGACTCTAAACTAGCCAAAATCAACTCAATACATCAAATAATGACAAAGGGAACAAACCCAATCGATAAAGGTCGAATTTTTAATCAAAATCCCGAAATCGACCAAAAAGTCAAACTCGGGCCCGCATCTCCGAACCCGATGAAACTCATAAAATCCGACAACCCATCCAAGTACGAGTCGAACCATACTAGTTTCACTCAAATCCGACTCCGAATCAATGTTCAAAACTCAAAAATTCACTTTATGAAAAATTCGACAAACCCCCCATATTTCACTTTAAAATCATCAATCAAATGCCAAAAATAAAGATGGATACATGAAATATAGCCAAAATTGAGTATAGAACACTTACCCCAATCCATATGGTACAATTTTCCTAAAACAATTGTCCAAATCCGAGCTCCCCAACTCAAAATATGACCAAATGAACAAACCCTCGATGTTAAATATTTTTGCCCAGTTGTCTTGCCTCCTTTCATGTGACAAATGATACCACAACTCGCTTTTGATGTCTCCAATGGATTCTTTGTGAAATTTTAGTGAAGTTAGGCTTTTGAATCACTCCATTTGACCTTATAATGAAGGAGATACGTTGGTTTCAATATTTGAAAAATGTGCAGATATTTAAATACGAAGTCAGTGGCAATTTCATAATAAATCTGGCAACTCAATTCTTAGTAAAATGAACCTAAACTCCTCATACGATATTCAAATTCGACAGTTCTTTTTGCTATGGCTCTGCAGTTACGATACCAGATCTAATGCTTCACTCTAAATAGAAATTGGAGCTCATTTTCTTAATGTGGTACCATTTATGCTTGAAAAAACGACGTCGAAACATAAGAAAAACGAGCTCAACACAACTCAAACCTATCCGAAACTCACCCGAGCCCCTCGGGACCCCGTACGAACATACCAACAAGTCCCATAACATAGCGTAGACCTACTCAAGGCCTTAAGTCACACATAACAACATCCAAACGATGAAACGCATCTCAAATCAAGCTTAATGAACTTTCGAACTTTTGACTTCCAAAAACTCATGCCGAAACATATCAAAATAATTCGGAATGAACTCAAATTTTGCACATAAGTTCCAAATGACATAACAAAGCTATTTCAATTCCTGGAATCACAATCTGAATCCAATATCCTCAAAGTCTACTCTCGGTCAAACTTATGAACTTTCCAAACCTTCAAATTTCCAACTTTCGCGAATTAGCGCTGAAACCTTCTAAAAATATCCAAATGTAAATACGGGAATACACCCGAGTCTAAAATCACCATTCGGAACTAACAGAACCATCAAATCTACAATCTGAGGTCAAAAACTAAAAAAGTCAAACTTGATCAACTATTCCAACTTTAAAGCTTCAATCATGAAATTCATTTTTCCATATCAATTCTGAATTACCTGAAAAACCAAAACCGTTGATACATAAAAGTTGTAATACATCATACGGATCTTTTCATGCCCTCAAATAATAGAGCAAAGCGCGAGTGCTCAAAACGATCGGTCAAATCGTTACAAGATTTAAAAGAAAGAATTCTTAAGGTGTTTCACTCGTATGTCTTTCAAAAATAAAACTCGTATCTCATCCGGCACTTTACTAATTTAAATGGTTATCACATTTTTACTTTAATTGGATTCTCAAATTCTACTTATCACCTTATTGTTGTTTAATTGACTTAAAGTTTTTATCACGTTTTATTTTAACAAATTCTGTATTTAACTCGTTAAATTTAACGGATGTTTTACTTTGTTTAAATACAATATTTTTACTTCATATCATTTATTTCTAAATTAAATTCATTTGATACTCTATTTGTACAACCTCTCATTTATTTTACTTTATTTAGAACTTTAAATAAATTTAATATCTCATTGTGTTACTCTATTCTGTTTGATATTTGTGTTTTATGGTATTTAAATTTCTCCCTCGATCATATTAAATTGATATTTGACATGGGTGCGATGTACATGGTAGCACGTGGATTTTTCCGTGCAAAAGTGATTTGGAAAATATAGCCATGAGGTGCCATACGTGTAAGATTTGGATATTGTGACTTATGATTTAAGACTACGAGGAGCGGTACCTTGGGTAACTTTTGTTGTAATTCGTGTATTAGTAATGATTTGATTGATTGAGTTGTCATATGTTCTCCTTACTTGAATTCAATCATATTTCACCTATATTTTAACTATGTTGTTGCTTTATTATCTGGTTGTTTCTTGTTGCCATTCGTGCTTCCATTATTTTCACTGTTGATTGTAAATTTGTAATCCTTCTGTTGTTGGTCTTAATTGATGTTATTTCATATGTTAGCTTTATGTTATATCCTGCACAGGTTTACATGTCTGGTAGGTTTCTTGAACTGGCCTCGTCACAACTTTACCGAGGTTAAGTTTGATACTTACTAGGTACCGTTGTGGTGTACTCATGCTACGCTTCTGGACATCTTTGTGCAGATTCAGATACTTCTGATCGAGTTAGTTTTGAACTTATGTCTATGTGGTTGGAGACTTCAAGGTATACGTGCTCGACGTTCGCAGGCACCGAAGTCCCCTTCTGTTATATTTTATTTTTGATGTCTACTGTTATTCCGGGACGGTGATGTACTTGTTATTTCTAGTTACTCTTAGAAAAGATTATGAATTTGACTACCGGTTTTGAGGTTATGTAACTGATTGGTTTAGCTATGTTGTTACAAATATTATTCAATGTATTGCAGTTAGTTAGTTAAATTCCATTAATAATTTGCATGTGTTAGGCTTACCTAGTCTTAAGGTTTTGGTGCCATCACGATATCCTAAGGTGAAAAATTGGGGCCGTGACATAGTGTCATAGCTAATGAGTCAAAAGTACGCCTAAAGAGTGGCAGACCATTGGTTTATAAGGATCGAAATCCTAGAGAAAGAAAAAGAAATGATCAAGATGGCACTTTGTCTCACCTCCTTTTTATAGGAAAAAAAGTATTTCCAATTAAAGTGACATTATTGAAATAGGATTTCATTTTATTTTAAGAGTCACCACTTGGAATAATTATTTACGGCATCCCAAGTCGCCATTTATGTTAATCCCAAACCAATGAAATTTTTGACTCTGTTTAAGTCTGCAAAATACAGAAGACCAGGTAAGAAATTCTGTTAACCTGGGAGAAGGTTAGGCACTCCCAAATTCTGTTGTTTTAGCACGATCGCTTTTAAACCAAAACTTGACTTGAATATCTGATTATTACGTATTTTAGAACCTATGTGCATTGTAACATTTTATCACTTTTAATTACTTGATTATATTATGAATTATCTTGGAAACGAATCACGTAGGTGTGTATCCGTTTTGTTTATTGTTCCAAAATCATGTCATATGTATGTGTACACAATTAATAACACTTTATTATTTGGTCAAAGTCGCACGAACGCGTGCCTTGATTTATTGTGGGATCATAATTATGTCACGCGAACGTGAACATAATCACTATAATAGATTGAACAACGCGCCTAAAGCGTTCTACGGTGTCCATGAGTTATTTAATTTCTAAATGTTTAAGATTGTTCGAAGAGGTCTCATAGCTATGGAATTACTTTATAAATCTGGAGTACATGGTCTTCTAGAAGTCAGAAACGGGTTTGAAAGCTACGTTAGTGTAGCAAGAATCTAACACTAATTGATATTATTTATGGAAACTACATTAATTTATAAAATTCCTTTTATTCAAGGATCAAACTAAGCTAACGTTTAGGGTGGCGGGTCAACCATTGTGTTCAGATTTATAAGAAAAATGTTAAGACTTCAAACATGTCCAAGTGAACAAACGAGGGGCTTACAGTGAAGCCCAGCGTGTCTCTATCATTCAACGTAGTCAGGCCTTCAAACGTAATACTAAAACATCTGACTGGGATTTAAAATTGAGCCCAAAAATAAAACTCACGAGGAGTCCAGAAACATGCAAAGGTCTGCTTTGATTGGTCTGCCATGCCTAGGCCAAATGTCAGACCCAAATACTTTCCTGAACAATTGTTCATCAAATGCTAATCAATCCATTTAATAATTACATGATTTTTACTTGATTAAGAAATCAACATCAATTAAACAATATCCTAAACCAAATGAATACTTAAATCATGGAACCTATTCATCACATCAAACAGTCCTATTTGGGAACCTACAATAACAGTCATCCTTGTTACTCTAAACTTTCAGAAATCAAAATATTATAGCTAACATGCACTAAATAACCGATTTGTATTGTTCATGCCTTTGCTCTTGTGTACTCAAATTTAGTGTTCAGCTTGTATCTTCCAGTATTGAAGAACCAACAGCAAACAACTTTAATTTCTAATCTCTTGTGGGTTTATTAAATGCGTGATTAACTGTAACGTGGAGATAATAAGCGAGATAATGTTTTAGGTGCTTATCATGTATAATTATCAACAACAGCTGAACTAATCAACAATTAGTTCCAGCTTAAATATTCAGCTCCAACATACAGTCATAGCCAAATATTAATAGAGAAAAACAGAGAAACAAATTTGATAAGCAAATACAAAGAATAGATGGAATTTAGACATGGTAATGAAATCAACAGTTCAACATGTATTTCTTCTACAATCAAAGAGACTTACAAATAGATTTGAACATACCTAGTTGCAGGAAGTAATAGCAAATGACCAAATAAAGGACTAGAGGTAAGGATAGGAGATCAACTACTAAAACAACAAATACAACAGTAAAATCAACACACTCCTTCAATTTTCAAATCCGAAACACTATGAAAAACCTAGAAATCACTGAAGCATCCTAGCAGAAATCAGAATCACTTTGATTTTTCTTTTCCAGTTTTGTTTTGGTCTTTTGGGATTTTTTTTTCGGATTTGGAAAATCTGAATTTCCAGAAGAGGAAGTTTGCATGCATGAGTGTGAAAGTGAAAATCAGAGTGAATGGGTGTGTATGAATGAATGAGATGCGTGAGTGAATGTATCTCTTATTGAAACAGAATTTGGCATCTTTCAATTTTCCCTTTTTCTTTTCAATCCTTTTTTCTTTTCTCTTTCATCCCTAAGTCCCCAAACAAACAACCTATTTCACTGTTATATTACCCATCAACCTTATTACTCTTTTCTAGAAACCCCTGGACAACTAACAATAAGATTCCCCAATTTTTTTATTTCCCAATTGCCTTTCTAAACACCTGTTTTTATTTACCGTGTCCCTTTATAGAACTTCATTCCTTCTTAGCCCAAATTCAAACCAGTGGGCCTGCCTGTCGAGCAAAACAAGCTTATTACAAAATTAACCTAAACGGGCACCCAAGCTAAAAGGCCAAATCAAATAATCTTTAATCACAATTAACAAACGGATCAAAGATGCAACTCACATATTTAAACTAATCCAGTACTTATTCAAACATGAATGACTTATTGACTAATTCAAACACGCAAATAAAATTAGCAAATAACTGAGATCATACTAACAATTCATCCCCCAAACGATCAGATAAATGCAAGAAAAGGAGAAAGGATTTACCCATCGGGGACGTCACAACCGACCACAAAGGATTCAGGTAATGGTCGATATCTTCACACAAGCACTGATTCACGCTTGAAAGCGGTGCCAGTGGTATATGTAACGATAGTAACCATGGCCGGCTATGAAGTTAATCACGAGGCTATGAGAAAAACTATTATGGTTCTGGTGGGTCAACACCTAGTTGACCAGAGTTTAGCCGCCTTGAAATGACCCAACAACAACAAATATTGATAGATTTTGTCAAGAACAACTAATTGAGGTCAGTTCTAGTCCAATAAAGGCTGAAATAAAAGAAAAAATTTAAAAAGGGGAAAATTTTTAGGGTTAATGATTTCTCAGATCTAGTGATCATGGTGTTTGAGGGATTTTAGGAGAAAATAGTTAGGGACTAGGGAAGAGGATGTTAAGGAGGTTATAGGGTGATGATTTTGGTGGATTTTGGGGATCATCCGCTATCGTGAGGTGATTTTCGGTGGAAATAAAGGGTGTTTGGTGGCGTCGTGGAATTAGGGTAAGAGAAGAGAGAATATGAGAGGAATTTGAGGGTATGGGGGGGGGGGTGTTTCAGACAGATATAAGGGAATGTGAGATTAGTTCGAGGCGTTGGATGGGATGAGATGAAGGGTGGGAATTGCTTGGCAACAAAACGATGTCGTTTGAGTTAGTAAAGAAGCTGGACCAGGTAATGGTGGACTGGGGCGGGTATTTTGTGGAATTTGGACCGTTAAAGCTGGGCCAATTTGGAATAAGAAGCAAACATACCATATTTCCTTTTTATTTGATCTTTCAAAATTAACCAAATTACTTCCAATTGAATCTATTTTGTAAAAATAACCCAATTAGCATTTTAAGTAATTGATTAAAGTTAATGTATATTTTGTTTATTTTATTAACGCAATCATCATTCAATTAAATGCAACTAAAATCTAAAAAATAAAATGAATAAAATGACAAAATATTTTAGTGATTTCATGATTTAACAATATTATGCAAAACACAAAATTCAATGTCACGACCCAAATTTCCCTCTATAAGATGTCGTGATGACACCTAGTCTCTAAGACTGGGTAAGCCTAACAATTGCAGAATAATTAAAATAATAAGTGAAATAACGACTAAGCTTCAACTGATATATACATAACTGAAAACTGCCGCTCGTCATGTACAAGTAAAATTGTAACTCAGAGTAAGAACAACTCCCAAAACACGGTAGTCACAAGCCACAAGCTCTAAAGAAGTACTAAATGTCTCTATACATCAGTGTCTAAGAGAATAAGAAAGACAACATAATAAGGATAGAGTGGGGACTCTGAGTTTGCGGTCGCTGGCAAATATACCTTGAATTCTCCAGGAAGCGTCACACACTCTCTTCTATAGAGGCTGGTAAGAAGTACCTGGGCCTGCACAAAACATGTGCAGAAACATTGTATGAGTACACCACAACAGTACCCACTAAGTGACAAGCCTAACGTCGGTAGAGTAGTGACGAGGTCAGGTCAGGGTCTTACTGGGATATAAGAAATAAGGCAGAAGATGAAATGATAAAAAGGAATGGCAGATAAGTGAAGCAGTAAGAATGTACGGGAAGGCAACAACACAGGAAAACATGAAGATAATTACAACTTGTAAGGAAAAGAACATCTTATAAGTTAAGGAACAACAACAACAAATAGCAAGAAAAAGGAACTCAGCAGGGGTGCTCCTGAGGTACTGCCTCGTAGTCCTAAAAGTAAATATCTCACAACGGCACGACAAAAACCTTGTGTCACTAACACCCGCACGGAAGAAACCTCGTGCCAATAAAACTCTGCACGAAAGAAACCTCGTGCCAATGACACTCCGCACGGAAGAACCCTCGTGCAAAGAAGAAACCTCGTGCCAATTTCCCAACAGTCAACTCAGCAAGAATCACAAAATAATCAACACGTAATGAATGGAACAATGATATTACAAGCAAGGAAATCCTACAGTTAAAGAACAAACACGGAAACCAAGGAAAAATAGGCAATTCAACTAAATATGTTGTACAAATAGCAATTGAGAGATGAGACACGTAGACATGTGAACTAAGGATAATCATGATGACTACACGTGCTAGAATAACTCACTAAAGGCAAAGAAAGGAAACTAATAAGCAAAGATTGGAATTTCAACATTTAGCCCGTGTACGCACTCGTCACCTCGCGTACAGGACAATCACATAGCACAAAGTGTTACAACAGTACCAAATCCTAAGGATGGTTTCCCCCACACAATGTTAGACAACTCACTTACCTCAAATCAAGCTCAATCAGTCAATAAGAATGCCTTTCCCTCGACTTTCCGACTCCGAACGACCCAAATATAGCCAAAAGTAGTTACATACTATAAATACAACTATAAGAAATTAATTTAAATAATGAAACTTCGACTTTAGCAAAGAATCGAGACATCGCCCCAATAAGTCAACCCGGGCCCACGACTCCAAATCGGGTAAAAGTTGCAAAATCCGAACACCTGTTCAACCACGAATCCAACCATACCAAAATTACTCAAATTCGATACCAAAATCTCGATCAAAACCTCAAAAATTGGTCTAAGAACCCCACACCTTTCCCCCCAATTTTACAACCCAAATCCTTAATTAAATGAATAAATTAACAATAGATTAGTGGAATATAATAAAAACGAGTGTATAATCCTTACCCAAATATTTCCTCTGAAAATCTCTCCAAATTTTGCCTCGATCCGAGCTCTCTAGGTTCATAAATGGAAAATGAAATCAAACCCTCGAACTTGGGCCTTTTCTGCCCAGCGATTTCTCATCTGCGAACTACCAGTCGCACCTGTGATGTCGTACCTGCGGAAAAACCATCGCAGGTGCGGATTCCACTTATGGCCAGGGTTTCCGCTTCTACGGACCAGGTTTCGCACCTGCGAGCCCACTTCTGCGACCATGAACCAGGCCGGTCTCATCCGCTTCTGTGATCACACCTCCGCATCTCCGGTTCTCTCTTCGCACCGGCGATCCCAGCTAGGCCAAACCAGCTTCACTCCTGCGGCCACGCGCTCGCTTCTGCGAGTCCGCACCTGTGACTAACCCCACCGCAGGTGCGATGACACCAGAGCATAAGTGCTTAAGCAAATCTTCCAACTCCAATTCGATTGGTTAACCATCCAAAATCCACCCGAGGTCCCCGAGACCTCAACCAAATACACCAACAAGTTCTAAACACGGTACGAACTTAGTCGAGCATTTAAATCACATCAAAAAATGATAAAACATGAATCACACATCGATTCAAGACTAATGAACTTAAAAACTTCAAACTTCTACAACTGGCGCCGTAACCTATCAAGTCCGATTGACCAGAAAGTTTGCACACAAGTCATATTTGACATTACAGACCTACTACAACTTCCGAAATTGGAATCCGGCCCTGATATCAAAAAGTCTAACCCCAGTCAAACTTTCTAAAAACCATTCAATTTTCAACCTTTCGCCATATAACGCCAAAATGACCTATGGACCTCCAAAACAACCTCCGGACGCACTCCTAAGACCAAAATCACGATATGGAGCTATTGGAATCGACGAAACTCCATTACGGAGTCGTCTTGATACAAGTCAAATTACGATCAACTCTTACAACTCAAACTTCAAACTTAGGGACTATGTGTCCCATTCCAGTCCGAAACTCTCCCGAATCCGACACCAAGCACTCGGGAAAGTTAAGCAAGCATAAAATAAAGTAGAGGGGACAATAATTAGGGGATCAGGGCTAATACAAAATGACCGGTCGAGTCGTTACATCCTCCCCGTCTTAAAATAATCGTTCATCCTTGAACGAGCATAGGGACATACCTGAAGTGGTGAAAAGGTGAGGGTAACGGCTGTGCATATCATGCCCGGCCTCCCAAGTCGCCTCTTCGATCGGATGACCCCTCCACTAAAACTTTTACCGAAGCAATGTTCTTTGACCTTAACTTTTGAACCTGCCTGTCCAAAATAGCCACCGGCTCCTCAACATAAGATAGATCCTTGTCCAACTGGACTGGGCTGAAGTCTAACACATGAGACGGATCGCCGTGATACTTTCGGAGCATAGAAACATAGAACACTGGATGAACTGTAGTGAGACTGGGTGGTAGTGCAAGTTTGTAAGCCACCTCTCCAACCCTTTCAAGAATCTGAAAAGTCTTGATATACCTAGGTCTTAACTTATCCTTCTTTCCGAACCTCATAGCACCTTTCATGGGCGAAACCTGGAGCAAGACTCGCTCCCCAACCATGAATGCAGTGTCGCGAGCCTTACGATCCGCATAACTCTTATGTCTGGATTGGGCTGTACGAGGTCAATCCTGAATCCATTTAACCTTTTACAAAGCATCATGGACCAGGTCAGTACCCAAAAGCCTAGCCTCGCCCGACTCGAACCAACCCACTGGAGACCGGCACCGTCTACCATACAAAGCCTCATACGTTGCCATCCGAATGCTCGACTGATAACTGTTGTTGTAGGCAAACACTGCAAGTGGCAAGAACTGATCCCAAGAACCCCCAAAATCCATCACACACGCACGAACCATATCCTCTAATATTTGAATAGTGCACTCGGACTTTCCGTCCATCTAAGGGTGAAATGTTGTACCCAACTCCACCCGAGTACCCAACTCGTGTTGTACATCTCTCCAAAAATGTGATGTAAAGTGCGTACCCCGGTCAGAGATGGTAGATACCGGCACGCCATGAAGCCTGACAATCTCACGAATGTAAAACTGAGCGAGCTGTTCTGAAGAATAAATAGTAGCCATAGGAATGAAATGAGGTGACTTGGTCAATCTATCCACAATCATCCAAACTGCATCAAACTTCCTCTGAGCCCGTGGGAGCCCGACAATGACATCCATAGTGATCCCCTCCCACTTCCACTCGGGAATCTCTAACTTCTGAATCAATCCACCCGGTCGCTGATGCTCATACTTCACATGCTGACAATTTAGGCATCGAGCTACATATTCCACTACATCCTTCTTCATCCGCCTTCACCAATAGTGCTGCCTCAAGTCCTGATACATCTTCACGGCACCTAGATAAATGGAGTACAGCGAACTGTGAGCCTCCTGGAGAATCAACTCACGCAAGCCATCTACATTAGGCACACATAGCCCGCCCTGCATCCTAAATGCCCTGTTATCTCCAATAGTGACCTCCTTGGCATCACCGTGCTGAACCGTGTCCCTAAGGACAAGTAGATGTGGGTCATCATATTGAAGCTCTTTGATACGATCATAAAGAGAAGACTGAGAAACCACACATGCCAAAAATTGGCTCGGCTCGGAAACATTCAATCTGACAAACTAGTTGGCCAAGGCCTAAACATCCAATGTCAATGGCCTCTCTGTCGCTAGTAGGTATGCTAGATTTCCCAAACTCTCCGCCTTACGACTCAGGGCATCGGCCACCATATTGGCCTTCCTGAGATGGTACAAAATGGTGATATCATAATCCTTAAGCAACTCTAACCACCTCCACCGCAAATTAAGATCCTACTGTTTAAACAGATGCTGCAGGCTCCGGTGGTCCGTGTAAATCTCACAAGGGACACCGTACAAATAGTTCCACCAAATCTTCAAGGCATGAACAATAACTGCTAACTCAATATCGTGGACATGATAGTTCTTCTCATGCACCTTCAATTGTCTAGACGTGTAGGCAATCACCCTACCGTCCTGCATCAACACCGCGCCAAGACCAATACGCGACGTATCATAATATACAGTATACGACCCCAAAACCTGTAGGCAATACCAATACTGGGGCTATAGTCAAAGCAGTATTGAGCTTGTGAAATCTCTCCTCACACTCCTTTGTACACCTGAATGGAGCACCTTTATAGGTCAGTGGGGTCATAGGTGCTATAATAGATGGGAAACCCTCTACAAATCGACGATAATACCTTGCCAAACCAAGAAAACTCTGGATCTCCGTAGCTGAGGACGGTCTGGGCCAACTCTGAACTGCTTTAATCTTTTTCAGATCTACCTTGATCCCCTCACTCGATACCACATGACCCAAAAATGCCACTGAATCTAGCCAGAATTCACACTTGGACCCGCTGCTAAGGAGTACGGGCTGCAGAAATCTGTGCCCCTCCCCTGATCCGAGATATGGCAGGAGTTAGTGGAATCAATCGAGCTTGAGCTAAGATGATGAACATGCTTATAAACTGGGCTATAGTCTCCTAGAGAGTTGGTGCAACAATAGGCACCTCAGGTGCCTGCCCTCCAGCTGGAGCTACTTGGGGCTCCTCCGTCGCAGCTCGCGCGGGTGCTCTGGTTGCATCGCATGGTCGTCCTCGGCCTCTACCCTGGACCCGGACTCTCGCGGCTCTAGTAGGCGACGTGTGTGTCTGGTCATTAGATCCTCTAGTACGGGTCCTCACCATCTGTGAGGAATAGAATATAGAGGTTTAGAATTTTGATGTCAGCAAATTTCACACGACAGGAATCAAAGAAGTATAGTTTTTCCTAACAGTTCCATAGCCTATCGAAGATAAGTACATACGTCTCCGTACCGATCCGCGAGACTCTAATAAACTGGCTTGTGACTCAGGACACCTATAAACCTAGAGCTTTGATACCAACTTGTCACGACCCAATCTTCCCTCTATGAGAGGTCGCGACAACACCTAGTCTCTATGACTAGGTAAGCCTAACATTTGCAGAATAACAACGAAAATGAAAAAATAAATCTAAATCACTAACAACAACGTTAATGAAATAATTGATAAAAATTCCGCTCGGCATATACAATAACAACTCTAAAAACTACATACAACGTTTTCCCTAGACCCGGAACATCATAAGTCACAAGCTTCTAAGAATTTACTAACTATTCTATACATTAGTGTTTAAAAGTAGAAGGGGAAGAACTACACAAGAGATAGAGGGGGACTCCTAGGTCTGCGGACGCGGAAGATGTACCTCGAAGTATCCATAACAGCAGCAGGTGCACCACTAATAGCGAGGCTGGAATGATGTACCTGGATCTGCACACGGAAACATGTGCAGAAGAGTAGCATGAGTACACCACAATGGTACCCAATAAGTGCCAAGCCTAACCTCGGTCGAGTAGTGACGAGGTTAGGTCAGGCCCACTGGTCAATAATAAATAAGGCAGGAAATATACAGTTTAATAATAATAGACTAGAATTTAGAAAAAGGAAAAGCAACAAATTAATAGAACAACACACATGTTGAACAACGGGGAAACTCCCGAGATACCGTCTTGTAGTCCCAAAATAGATATGTAGGGAGAACTCCCGAGGTACCTCCTCTTAGTCTCAAAAGTAAATGTGCAGGGGATCTCCCGGTATACTGTCTCGTAGTCTCAAAATTAAACATGCAAGGGGGATCTCCGGGGATACCGTCCCGTAGTCCCAAAGTAAATACGCAGCTCAAACAAAATGAAGATAACAGTTACAACAAGTAATCTACAACTTAGACTAAGTACAAGTCAAGAAAAGAAGCAGGAATACACTAAGCATGCTGCAAAGAGTTCAGATAAGCAATTAAGATACGTAGACATGTTATTCTAGGCTAACAAGATAACTACACAGTCTAGTATACTCAATTAAGATGAAAACAGGTTATTACTCAGTAACAAATCAGAGTTTTCAACAAATAGCCCGTGTATGCACTCGTCACCTCGCGTACACGACACTCACATATCATAACAGTATCAAATCCTAAGGGGATTTCCCCCACACAAGGTTAGGCATGCCACTTGCCTAAAACCGAGCTCAATCAATCGGTAGCAAAACTTTTCCCACGAATATCCGACTCCGAATGGCCCAAATCTAGCCAAAATCAATTACATACCATAAATATATCTATAAGAAACTAATCTAATTAATGAAATCTAAGCTAAAGCAAGAAATTAGGAAATCGACCCAAAAAGCCTTCTTGGGCCCACGTCTCGGAATCAGGTAAAAGTCATAAAATGTGAACACATATTCACTCACGAGTTCAACCATACAAGAATTACTCGAATCCGACCTCAAATCGCTTTTCAAAACTCAAATTTTAGTCTATGAAGTTTCTACCATTTCCCCCCAAATTTCCAACTCAAATCCCTAATTGGATGATGAAAATAACAATAGTTAGTCCAATCCGGGTTAGAACCACTTACCCCAATAGTCTTCTTGAAGAATCCGAGAAAAATTACCTCACACCGAGCTTTCAAGTCCCAAAATTGAAAATGGGAATCAAACCCTCGAACTTGATCTTTTCTGCCCAGTTATTCCGCATCTGTGGACCTACTGTCGCACCTGCGGAAATTCCATCGCAGGTGCGGATTCCATTTAAAGCCAAGAGTCCGCTTCTGCGATCGTGTGGTCGTATCTGCGTGTGCGCACATGCGGACCCATGTCCACTTCTGCGATAACCTCCCCAGCCCGGCCTTCGCTTCTACGATCGCTTCTCCGGAGGAGCGGCTCTGCTTCTACGGTAACATTGTCGCACCTGCGACCATTGTCTAACCAGACTAGGGTCGCATCTGCGAGATACCCTCCGCACATTCGAGTCCGCACCTGCGGTCTCCCCACCGCAGGTGCGAAACACCAGAAGACCAGAAGACCAGAAAACTCAGCAATTGCCTAAGTCCAAATTTCAACTTGTTAAGCATCTGAAACACACCCGAGGCCCCCAGGACCTCAACCAAACATACCAACCAGTCCTAAAACACCATACAAACTTAGTCGATCCCTTGAATCACATCAAACAATGCTAAAAACACAAATCACCCTCCGATTCAAACTTAATGAACTTGAAACTTCAAATTTCTACAACCGATGCCGAAACCTATCAAACCACGTCCAATTGACCCTAAATTTAGCACACAAGTCATATCCAACATTACGTACCTACTCCAACTTTCAGAATCAGAATCCGACCCTGATATCAAAAAGTCAGCTACAGGTCGAAATCTCCAAAAATTTGACTTCTGCCATTTCAAGTCTAAATAAGCTACAGATCTCCAAAACACAATCCGAACACGCCTCTACGTCCAAAATCACCCGACGGAGCTAAAGGGACCGATGAAACTTCATTCTGGAGTCGCTTCACACAGTTCCAACTATAGACAAAATCTTAAGACTTAAGCTTCCCTTTAGGGACTAAGTGTTCCAAAACACTCCGAAACCACAATAAAGACCTCTCGGCGAGTCACATAAGCAAAAAAACAGGGGGAAAGCAGTAAGCAGGGGATCGAGGCTATTACTCTCAAAACTATCGACCGGATCATTACAAAATCACATCAAACAATGCTAAAAACACAAATCGCGCATCGATTCAAGCCTAATGAGCTTAAAAACTTCGAACTTCTACATCCGACACCGGAACCTATCAAATTAAGTCCGATTGACCTCAAATTTTGTACACAAGTAATATTTGACATTAAGGACCTACTCCAACTACCGAAATTGAAATCCGACCCCGATATCAAAAAGTCCAACCCTGATCAAACTTTCCAAAAACCATTCAATTTTCCAACTTCCGCCAAATAATGCCAAAATGATCTACGGACCTCCAAAATAACCTCCGGACACATTCCTAAGACCAAAATCACCATACGGAGCTATTGGAACCAACAAAACTCTATTCCAGATACAGTCAACCATTATAACTCAAACTTAGGGACTATGTGTCCTATTCCATTTCGAAACTCCCCCGAACCCGACACCAAGCACTCAGGCAAGTCAAGTAAGCATAAAATAAAGCAAAGGAGACAATAATTAAGGGATCGGGGCTAATACTCTTAAAACGACCATCTAGGTCGTTATATTCAATTAAATAAGTAACAAAAATCTGTAAGTAACTAAAAAACCATTTGGGGGTATCTAGGAATAGTGTTATACGCTGGGCAAAAATTATGTGCTCACACACTGAAAGAGTCTAAAGAAATTAATTATTTAACCAATCCTAAGATTCATGAGGAAATCACTGATTCTGAGATCCAAGAAAATAAGAAACTATTAATAACTCCAATCGATATTGAGACGAATTTGAATCGATTGGATATAGTGGTGGATTATGTCTTTGCAAATAATGTTGCATCTAGCATTATGCTAGATAGTGAGGATCTTGAACCTCATTCTGGTGAAGAATATAGACAAAGATGTGATTGACCAAAATGGAAAGAAGTAATCCAATTAGAGTTGAATTCACTTGTGAAAGGTGAAGTTTTTGGGTCTGTAGTCCAAACGTCTAATAGTGTTAAGCCTGTTGGCTATAAATGGGTCTTTGTACGTAAGATGAATGAGAAAAATGAGGTACAAAGATATAAGACACGCCTTGTTACATAAGGATTTTCACAAAGGCCCGGTGTCGATTATAAAGAGAAATATTCACCTGTTATAGATTCAATAACGTTTTGTTATCTCATTAGTTTTGTTGTTCATGAAAAGATTGACATGCATTTAATGAGCTTATTTTATGGAAATGATTGCAGTACCGATCTTGTTGGTTATGTCGATTTTGGATATTTATCTGACCCACATAATGCTCGGCCCTAAATAGGCTATGCGTTTACATGTGGAGGCATTGCGATATCTTGGCGATCGACTGAGCAATCAATCGTGGCTACTTCATCTAATCATGCTGATATAATTGCTATTCATGAAGCAAGTCGAGAATGTGTGTGTTTGAGATCGATAATACATCTTATTCAAGAAAAATATGGTTTGAAATGTGACAATCTACCTACGATTTTGTATGAAGACAATGCAAAATGCATAGCCGAATTGAAGAGAGGAATCATAAAAGTATATAGGACAAAGCATATTTTACTAAAGTTATTTCACACATGATCTTCAAAAGAATGGTGCTATTAATGTGCAACAGATTCATTTAAGTGATAATATGACTGATTTGTTCTCTAAATCTCTACTAACGTCAACCTTCAAGAAGTTAGTGCACAAGATTGGGATGGGAAGGCTCAAAGATGTGAATTGATGTTCTCGTTAGGAGGAGTTAATATGCGTTTTACTCTTTTTTCCTTATGAGATTTTGTCCCATTGGATTTTTCTTATAAGGTTTTTAATAAAACAACTAAAATATGTACTCTTTTTCCTTCACTAGAATTTTTTCACTGGGTTTTATTTTAGTTAAGATTTTAACGAGGCACATTATTTGTTGAATAGATATTCAAAGGGGAGTGTTATAAATAGAATTGTATTCTAGGTGAATGTCTATCTTTTAAAGAGTTTGTTACTCTGTGACTAAGTCACTTTTTCCCTATAAGTAAAGAGATTTTACCCCATTATAATTCATCTCAAAATCAATAGAGTTCTCTCTCTTTATTGGCAATATTCATCTTTTCTTTATTGTTTTATTTCACATAAACTTTTGTATAGTAAAATGACAATAAACAGTATAAAACCTACCCGGATTTCGTCAATTCATAACCTTAAAAAAACTATTCATAATATTTTACTGAAATATTTGGCTTGTTGCTTAGTTTCATTTGTAAGTTGTTCTGGTGCTTTTGTTTTTCTTTCGAGTTGGAATTTTTCAAAAAATAAAAAACCAAAAAAGTACATTATTTTTCTTTATGGGTTGAGTTTGATGAAATTAATTTAGAGTTTATCTAATTGATATTTTACATTGTAATTTAGCTTAATTTCAATGAAGAGATTTTGTATAGAGCACTGAGCTTTTTGAACTTGAACATTTCAAAGTTCATCTAACATGGGACAAAAGGACCAATTAGTCGGAACAACATCCACAAATATGTCGAAGAGAGTTTTAGTGTACTCGTATTTTTCTTAATATGATGTCCCTATAGTATTTTCTCTTGTCTTTTTTAAAATATCGACACCGGCCACTTATGAAAATTTTTGTGAATGACCCTACATACGAGTGCAAAGCAATATTTGCAGTGGGAATATATTAGACCGAACATACTCCGATTTTCTAGCATTAACAAGTGACACATATGGAGAGAAAAGAGTACAAGTTTATAGTAAAGATTAGTGCCATTGTAGGTATTTCATCATATTATTTGCTTACTATAAGGTAATAATACCTTTAACCTTACTGGTAATCTAGATGGATAGGAGTTATAAACACACTAACATAAATATGATTTAAAAAAGATTATTGATATATCTATCATCCATTATATCCGAAAATAAAAAATCTAGTCTACAATACATAGTGGTCAACTGGGCGGTCAAAATATGGAGTACTAGTTAGAGAGAAATTGTAACTGTAATATAAATTTTATTTTAGCAAATCAAAATAAAACTGTATAAAAACAGTAGTAATATTTGATATCTAAATATAAAATACAATTTTCAAAATATCTGTATATTCAAAGATAGTGACTTCAAGAACTTCAAAATATCAATCTTGAACTTTGATTCATTTTATTATCACCTCCGGTCCTCCATTGGAATTGTCATAACGAACGATATTTTAATTTCAACTATCTTGAATAAATTACTTTACGTTGAATATGTTGAATTTTGGACTTCGAACTTGAAAATCTAAAGTTTGTAAAGCAATACTTGAAGTTCATGTTCCATATTCCTCTCTCTTGTTTCTCTTGTAACTTGTTATGTCATTTGACTTATATAAGACCCTTATTGATTATAGTTATATGAAAAGTTTTAGTAGTTTTTGCTGTGACTTGGCATGATATGTCACTTGATACGTGACATTGATATTATTAAGCCATTTGACATATATATCAAGTCCATGTTATATATTTTATGGGAATCAAAATCACCTTACATACTTAATATTTTCAAAGTGTAGCTAAAACAGACAACTTTTTACAGTTGGTGCGCGAGTGTTTTACACCTAAATGGACGAGTGAATGTGACATTTTTGGCCTTAACCATTTTCAAAATGAACCACGTCCAGCCTTTTTATTTTTTAATTTTTTTGATTCAATTTTTTTAATTATTATATCTCCGTATAATTTGATTCTTTTCCATACTCTACCACCTCACTGTTTTCTTCCGCTCTTGACACCCACCTTTGTCTTTAATTATTCATCTCCTTCAAGTTTGACTGAATCTTTTCCAGATCAGCTAATATAAATGACTGATATCTCAATTTGTGTTCATCATTTGTTCTTTCTATTGCTCAATTTTTTATGTAATCTTTATGAATTGTAACATTGCTAAAGGAATCATTTTTCTTGCGCTAAAATCGTTTCCAGCTCTCTAATGGAGTGTAATGGCCACGCAAATTCCTTCTGCAATTTTTTCTTTTTAATTGGTGGGAAGACAAGGAGTTATGGTATTTTCGGATTTGTTCCGTGGTGTTTGCTATCAGAGTGGTGGTGATCAGTGTTTTAAAAAGCGTTTTCGGGGCGAATCCTAGGATGAGGCACACCAAAAATCCCCGAGGCGATGGTGTGGGGTGAAAGTCTCAAGAGACGTACGCCTTGCAATTCGGGGAGTACGCCCGGGCGTTCGGGGAGTACGCCCGGGTGTTCGGAGCATACGTCCGGGCGTTTGAGCCGCATTTTTTAGTGAGACGTAAGCCCTAGAGACTTTTTTAAATTAAAATAAAATTTGTTGAATAAGTCCTTTTAATACCTAAATTCCCAAAAATCAGCTTGGTAAATACTCAAAAGTTTTAAAAAGGGATTGAAATGTATTATATTTAAAGTCAAGATCTCTTTTATGGATTGAAGCCATAATTTATGATCTTTCACAATTCTTTATCTTGTCCGCTAGGCTGTTATATCTCCCAAAACCAACAAATATTCAATTTTTTTTTACAAATACAATGAGAACTCCATTCTTCTTCATTGCAGCTAGTTCAAACTTCAAATTGCAGGTTAGTCAACCTTTCTGTTTCTCCATATAGAAAACTTTATTCTTTTAGACTCAAGTTACTCGTTCTTGTAAGTAGCGTATAATAAATTGTTTTGACTAATTTTTTTGGGGATGGAACACACACACACACACACACACACACACACACACATATATATATATACATATATATATATATATATATATATACATATATATATACATATATATATATATATATATACATATATATATATGACATATTTATAGTTTTCTTAAATTTTTATGCAATATTACTTGTTCATAAATAATTATTATAATTATATTATTTTATAAATATTAAAATTTAAATACCTATGGGGCTTGCGCGAGTAGGTGATTTTGGATTAGCTCTTGGGATTTTGGGTTATTTTACTCTATTTCAAACAGTAGACTATTCAATCATATTTGCTCGTGCTTTGGGACTTACGCCTCGCCTTATGCCCACGCCTTTTAAAATACTGATGGTGATAAGGTGGCTACGGTGATGATTTTAACGGAGAAGATGAATAAAAGTGGGGTGGGGAAGATGAGATGTGGGTTGGGCAGGGGGATCCTTTTACTTTTTTCCCCTTTTTAGAAAAAATAATTAATTAGGGTGTAAATTAAGTATTTTATTTTTTCTTGAGTTGTGACACATGTCACCACCTTATTGGCACGTGATATCACACTTATTTTGAAAATATGGTCAAGAAGAAATTGGTGTGTGTTAGCTACCCTTACACTTTAAAAAATTTGAATATGTAAGGTAATTTTGATTCCTAAAAAGTGTGTAACAAAGATTTGGTGCATAGTTCAGGTAGCTACTTATGTATTTTGCCTATTATTAACCTTCAAATCATCTCATTTGACATATGACATTATCCTACATAAGTTTGGACTTTAGGATGAAATACCTTCCAAATTGGATGGGTAAAAATAAAAAATAGCCAAATTTATAACGGATAATTAAAAAATAACTACAGTTTCAAAAGTAATCAAAATTTAGTCATTTTCTTATGTAAAGATAAAATCTAAACAAAAATACCCATAAAAATCCGAAAATATTCAAGCATAATATGCTGGAGTTTGAATTTTTTACACATGAGATTCCAACATAATGTTTAGGAGTTCCAACATAATATGCTGAAAGTTTAAATGCGGTAGCTCCATAATCCAGTCTATTAGGCCATCTCCAACCTTGACCCCAATTTTTGTCCCCATAATGGGGATTTCCCCATTTTGGGGACAACTTACTCCAACCATTCCCCCATTTCCCCCCCAAAAAAGAATATTCTTTTTTATAGTCTTCTCCCTCTTCTATATTATATTATTATCTTTTATTTCAATTTTTATTTTTTAAATTCTATTAAACAAATTCCATCTTTTATTTTCATTAATTTGTAATTTCCATTAAAATAATTTCATAAAATTTTAAATAATATAATTTGTACGCAATTATTATAGATTAACTAATAATTCAAATAAAAGTGAAATCATTGTGATACAAGATTAATCAAATACATATTACATAACGATAAAATTCAATCGAAATACTACATAAATATTCAACTTCAACCTCTAGTATTCTCCCATAAATGATCGATTAATGCATTACGAAGTGCAAAATGAGCTTCTTTGTGCTTAATTCTTCTATGTCGAGCTAAAAATTCTTGAAATCGTTGATTTTCATCTACTGTTGGAGGTGGACCTTCCAAATCATCTTGAATTGGTGCGTTATGATCACGCTCATTCTCGATTATCATGTTGTGCAGTATAATACATGTAGTCATTATATCATGTTGCACTTCTTTTTGCCAAAAACGTGAGGTTCCTGCAACAATTTCAAATCATTGTTGCAAAACTCCGAATGCACGTTCAACATCGACATGATTCTTGTTTCAGCGCAAAATATTTCTTCTTTGCCGAACGTGGCTCATGAATAGTTTGCACAAGGGTTGACCATTTTGGATATATACTGTCAGCTAAATAATAACCCATATTATATTCTTGTCCTTGAATAACATAATAAGCGGGAGGAGCAATACCTGCAGCAAGATCGGAAAACAATGTGATGACTCTAAAATATTAATGTCATTATTGATGCGACAAGAACAACAACGAATAATTTATAAAAGAAGTAAACAATATCAACACTCACAACCACAACAATCCTCGACGCCATTCACTCAATACTACAATGATGTTGGTATACCTGGAGACGACGTACCTCCCTACTAAGTTATTATGCTATTTATCGTAGTTTAAATTTTTATGTATTTTAATTTAATGTATTTTCAATTTTCATGTGTTTCTATTTTTAATGTATTTTCATTTTTAGCAACATCTAATATTTCATATTTGCACCATTTATTTTTTGAGATGATTATATATTTTTTCTACAATTATAACTTATAATAAAAATTAACTTATAATTTTACATAAAAATAATAAACGCACGAAAATTAATTTATCAAAATTATACGCCAAAGTTAAGATATAAATTAATATTATAAAGATATTACATAAACATAATTAGGTATATTTAAAGAGATAAATTAAAAGAGTTAAATAATAAAATAATAATAAAATATAGGTGAATAGTAATGAGGGAGATTTGTAACCCCATATTTGAGAGAACATTATTCATCCCCCCGCTATGAGGGCAAAAATGGGGGTGGGTTGGAGCTTGTTTACCCCAAATTTTTCTCCCATTATGGAGAAATAGGGTAAGGTTGGAAATGGCCCTATGCTGGAACTTTTCATGTTTCAGCAAAACAGTGACTTATTTTTAATGATATTAGAAATGCTAACTATTTTTCAATTACCAGTCCGAAAACTGGCCCGTCCTATTTTCACAAATTGGACTTGCGAAGTAGGTGCACTTTTAGAGCCCAACTGGACGACTTAACCTAATTGCACTTAGATTTTAATCTATATCCATGTGTTTTAAAGCCCATCCTGTTTTGAGTCAACATGTTTTCAAGTAGGACAGCCCAAAATTTTTGTGGACTTTATCTAAAATTTTAAAGTAAAAACTGCAATGGACACCCTATTTGGTCACCTCCATTTAACCTATACCCATTTTTTAAAAACTTTTAACTTGTACCCACTTTTTAAATAACTTCAGCTCCCTTTTCCTCGCTGAGCTGAAGTTCGCCAGTTACAAACAAAAACTTCAGCTTTAGAGTTGAAGTTCGCCAGTTACAAAGACAAAACTTCAGCTCTAGAGCTGAAGTTTCCCAGTTACAAAGACAAAAACATCAGCTCTAGAGCTGAAGTTCCCCAGTTATAAAGACAAAAACTTCAGCTCTAGAGCTGAAGTTCGCGAGTTACAAAACAAAAACTTTAGCTCTAGAGCTGAAGTTCCCCAATTACAAAGACAAAAACTTCATCTCTAGAGCTGAAGTTCGCGAGTTACAAAACAAAAACTTTAGCTCTAGAGCTGAAGTTCCCCAGTTACAAAGACAAAAACTTCAGCTCTAGAGTTGAAGTTCGCAAGCTACTTCAGGCCCGTCTACTAGAATGCTGAAGTTTTGTGTGATTGCCCTTGCTACTTCAGCCCCGTATGCTGAAGTTATGTGAAAAAGCGCGTACACTTGCAATTTTTTTACAAAGTGAGTATAATTTAAAACGTGACACAAAAAGCGGGTACGAATGCAAATGCTGGCTACTTTTATATATATTTATTTATACATCTGAAGAACCCAACTGATCTCCATGAAAATTCAATTAAGTTTGTATACGTTTTAAGTAGAACTTTGCATGTACCATTGCGTAGGCTGGTGAAATGTTCTGGGAAGATGAGGACAGTCCGCCGAACAAGAAGCAAGAATAATCTGTTGGGAAAAATAATATCTCGTCCAGGAATAATATCCACGATAATAACAATAATACAAGAGAGTAACAACGGCAACAATTTTTTTATCGGGATAAAATACAATACCTGAGCAAAGCAATATAATACTACTATAATATCACAACCGTGTAGTGTCAAAAGATTACTACAACTCAAAAGAAATAACACTCTTTATTTTAAATATCTCACCACAATATTACTCCTCCTCTATTTTCTCATAGACTATAAAATATTCTGTGTGTTACACTCCAAGTATGATTCTAGACCCGTTCGAGGACGAATGTTTGTTTAAGAGGTGAATAATGTAAAGACCTGATTGTTTATTTTGCTTTCTAGAACCCTGTTTCTTTAAGACTCCGCCTATGTGCTTTTACTGCTTTATAAATTGCGGGGACAGTTAGTTTGAGATTTGGAAGGGTTCGGGTTGAAATCAAAACAATTGGTTCCTTAAGTTGGCCTAAAAGGATAAGTTTGACTTCGGTCAACATTTTGAGTAAACGACCTCGGAATCGAGATTTGACAGTTCCAACAGGTTCGTATGATGATTTTGGAATTGGGCGTATGCTCAGTTCGGGTTTTGGATGACCCGGGAGCGTTTCAGCGCCTAATATAAAAAGTTGGTTCTTGAAGTTCTTTAACTTTGGTTTGGAGTGGGTTTTGGTGTTATTGAGGTCCAAATAGAATTTCAAGACCGGAAATAGTTTCGTAATGTCATTTAAGACTTGCCGGCAAATTTTGGTGTCAATCCGAGTAGTTTAAGTACGTTTCAGTGCATTGTGAGTGAATTGAAGAACTTGAAGTTCATAAGTTAGATTCAATTGGTTTTGGTGCGATTCTTAGATGTTGTTTCGGGCGTTTCGAGAGTTTGAGTGAGTCCATTTTAAGATTTCAACCTTGTGGGTATGTTCGGACGGGGCCTCGGGGGCCCCGAGTATCGATCGGACGATGCTCAGACTAAGTTAGAATTAGGGAGCAGCTGCTGAAGCTCCAGTTCTGTCATAATCGCACCTGCGCTCAAGCGCAAGCCGCAAGTGCGAGCTCGCAGGTGCGAGTCATCAGCCGCAGAAGCGAAAATGTGAGGGAAGCCCAGCTACCGCAGGTGCGGAAGAATTTATGCACCTGCGAGACTACAGGTGCGAGAACTGTGGTCGCAGGAGCGGAAGAGGCTCGCAGAAGTGGCTCCTTGTGTCCGCAGATGCGGAGCCCATCCAGGTGAGGAAAAGCCGCACCTGCGAAGGTCTTGCCGCAGGTGCGAGACCGCAGATGCGGCCAATGCACCACTGGTGCGAAAGTCGTTGGGTAGTAAGGGTTCATTTAATACGGGACTTAAGCATTTTTGTTCATTTCTTACAATTATTGGGGGCGATTTTGGAGCTGGTTAGAGAGGGATTTTCATCAACCAATTAAGGTAAGTATTTCTTTCCAAATGTGAGTTAAATAAATAGCTTATGGGTAGATTATAACATGTAAATTAGTGGAAATCATGAGTTTAGATGAAGAACATAGGGTTTAATAAAAATGGGATTTTACCACGAATATGGCTATGGAACTTAGTGAAAATAATATATTTGTGTTCCTAAGGTTATGGGTAACAACTTTCTTCGAAAATTTCTGGAATCCGGGCATGTGGGCCCGATGGTGAATTTTAGGAATCTTGCATTTAGGGTTGGGTAATCACTTTAATAGCGGGAATATGAGTTGTTGAGCATAAATTGATTAATTTATATAATGTTTGACTAGTTTCGAATCGTTTGACACCAAATTTGGAGGTTTGAGCACGTTCTTGAATCGGAAAGTGGGCTTTGAGACGAGGTAAGTCTCTTTTCTAACCTTGTAATAGGGAATTAACCCCTTAGGTGGACTTAAATCATAATGTGTTCTATTTGTGGAGGTTACGCACGCACGATGTGAGAGAGTCGGTGCGTAGCTACTATTCATGCGTATGTTCGGGTAGATTTAGGCCTACACCATGATTTGTTGATATCGTTTCTTGATTATATTTACTACTTGTTGGTTTTAAAGTAAAGGATGAGGATTTCAATATTTTAAGGTTACAAGTTGAATTTCGTATTTTCTAAAATATATTGAGGAATATTATGATAAATTGAGAACATCTATGTTCAACCGCTTTGCAAATATATTCCACGAGCGGGGTAAACTTTCCACTACTCTCATGGGAGCAAGTCGTTCGCCTCGGCAGGATTTATTGATATGTTTTATGGTTCAGGCCGTTTGACCCTCGACAGTGCACAATATATTATTATGTATATTTGGATCGGGTCGTACGACCTTGGCATAACTCGTGCGTGGTGATACCGAAAATTCCTTTTTATATTTAATAATGCTTCATGGACTTGAAAGGTGAAAGGAATAGATTATAGAAATGAATTACTTCTCACTTGAAAGAAGGATTTGCTTACTTACTTCTAGTTTGAGCTCTATTATCATTGTATATTACATGTTTAATTAGAATTGCTTTTTATTTTTTTTAGGTCCCTTAGTAAGTGTCGAAGTCGACCCTCGTCACTACTTTTTCGAGGTTAGACTAGAGGCTTACTGGATACATGTTGTTTATGTACTCATGCTACACTACTGCACTTGATGTGCAGGATCTGAGGTTTGGTTACCAATCCGGCGCGCATACCTGACTTCTAGCTTGAGACTACACGGTGAGCTGCCCTTCTGAGCTGTTCAACAGCACCTGGAGTCTCTCTTTTGGATTTATTTTGTCTATTCCTTTTAGACAGTAGACTAGCATTCTTTTGTATATTTCTACTAGAATTCCCACAAACTTGTGACACTAGGTCTTGACACACACACTAGTAGACTATGATTTTGGGATTATTGTATTGACTTCGATTTTGCACTCAGTTGCTTTTTGATTAATTATTTTATAGTTGTAAATTTATAAAACTTTTTACCAATGAGGAATGTTATTCAATTTGCAAACCTATTAAAAGTGGAAACCAGTAGATTTATCAGTGTTGGCTTGCCTAACGATGGTGTTAGGCGCCATCACGACCTATAATGAAATTGGGCAGTGACAACATGGTATCAGAGCACTAGGTTCACGTTGGTCTCACAAGTTATTGGCAGGCCCAATAGAGTCTTGCAGATCAGCTAGAGACGTCTGTGCTTATCTTCAAGAGGCTATAGGGTGTTAGGAAACTACTCTTTATTCATCTCCTATCATACAGTTGATGGTGTGTTAAGTTTATTTCTTTTATTATCTCACAGATGGTGAGAACGCGCTCAACAGACGTTCCTGACCCGGGAGGAGCTGCTCCCCCTGTTGCTAGAGGCCGAGGTAGATGCGGGGGGGGGGGGGGGGGGGGGGGGGGGGGGGGGGAGAGGGGTGGAGGCATCAGCCTGAGGTAGGGGGAGAGGACGTCCCAGAGTTGCCCCAATTGCACCGCCAGCGGATCCAGTGGAGGGTCTTATTGTTGAGGAGCAGGGTGAGGTGCCCGCGGCTGAGCCATCCCTCACTGACTTCATGACAGCATTGGGCTTCCAGGAGGTCATGGGCCGTATGCTACTGTTCATGGACTCTATGACTCAGGCCGATTTACTTCCAGCAGACCCGGCTACATCTCAAGCGGGAGCACAGACCCCTACCGCTTAGGCTGTTGGGCATGCATCCGCTGTAAATCATACCCCGAGCACTCTCCCCGTGGGCGGAGCCTAGCCAGTCGCAACAGCTGTACCTGAGCCTAGACTAGCTGCGACCGGTGAGCCGCAAAAGCTTTTGGACAGATGGACCAGGCTTCACCCTCCGGTTTTTGGGGGTGAGCTACATTAGATCCTCATGACTTTATTGATAAGTGCAGGGACAGACTGCACAACATGAGGATATTGGAGTCTCACAGGGTGGATTTCGCTACCTTTCAGTTGGAGGGCAGCGCACGTAGGTGGTGGCAGTCTTATCTTCTCAGTAGACCAGCAAATTCTCCTCCCATGACTTGGGACCAGTTCACACGCTTATTATTGGATAGGTATATTCCACCCTCCCAGAGGAAAGAGTTAAGGTGTTAGTTTGAGCAGCTCGAGCAGGGCCAGATGTCAGTGACTGAGTATGAGGCGAGATTTTCTGAGATGTCTTACCATGAACTTATGATACTCCCTACTGAGGAGGAGAGAGTGCGGAGGTTTGTTGCAGGGTTACACTCTAGAATTCAGGCTAGCATGGCTCGGGAGGTTGGGACTCCCTATTAGTTAGTGGTGGAGATTGCTCACAGGATTGAGGGCTACCGTTAGAGGGGTAGGGAGCATATGCAGAGGGACAAGAGGTTTCATTTTTCTAGAGAGTTCAGAGGTGCCCCAACTGGGGGCAGAGGTCATTTTGGGAGGGTTCAGCCCAACATGACCCCATATTTAGCACCCTCCTCGAGGTGTTCCAGCGCGACCCTATTTCAGTTATATGTCGGAGAGTTCTTACCGGCCGCCAACTATTCAAAGTTCTTCCAGTGGGTACTCCGGTCATCAGGGTTCTTCTAGTTCCTACTTCAGTGCCATGCCAGAGAGTTCATACTGCCCACTAGCTATTCAGGGTTCTTCCGGTGGGTATTCACGCCATCAGGGTCAGACTTCAGAGCAGCAGTCCACCGCTCCGAGAGGTTGCTATGAGTACGGGGATACTAGTCACATGAAGAGGCACTGCCCTAGATTTCGGGGCAAGGCGGTGCAACAAGGTCAGCAACCCATGACTAGAGCTCTAGCAGCCGCACCAGCCGTTCGGCTACCAGAGGTGGAGGGCAGGTGGGTAGAGGCCATCCTAGAGGTGGAGGTCTGGCCGGCGGAGGCCAACTAGGTGGCGTTCCATCCAGGTTTTATGCTTTTTGGACAAGACTAGATGTAGTGGCCTCAGATGCCGTGATCAAAGGTATTATCTCTGTCTGCGGTAAGGATGCTTCAATATTATTTGATCCAGGATCTACCTATTCGTATGTGTCATCCTTGTTTGCTCACTTTCGGGATATTCCTCGTGATTCCTTGGGTACTCATATCTATGTGCCCACTCCTGTGGGCGGTTCTGTTGTTGTGGATCGGATTTGTCGGTCCTGTGTTGTTACTTTATCTGGATATGAGACTAGAGAAGATCTTCTGTTGCTTGGTATGACTGATTTTGAGTTCATCATGTGCATGAACTGGCTATCTCTATATCACGCCATCCTTGATTGCCATGACAAAACTATTACCTTAGCGATGCCAGAGTTGCCGAGGTTGGAGTGGAAGGGTTCATTTGTCAGTACATCTAGTCAGGTTATATATTATATGAAGGCTCGACACATGGTCGAGAAGGCGTGCTTGGTCTATCTAACCTATGTTCGGGATACTACCGCAGAGTCTCCGACAATTGATTCAGTACCAGTAGTGCGGGAGTTCACTGACGTGTTTCCTTCTGACTTTCCAGGCATGCCACTAGATTGTGATATTGATTTCCGTATTAACTTGGATCCAGACACTCAGCTTATATCTATCCCACCATACTGTATGGCTCCGAAAGAATTGAATGAGTTGAAGGAACATCTTGAGGAGTTGCTAGCAAAGGGGTTCGTCAGGCCGAGTGTATCACCTTAGGGTGCACCAATATTATTTGTTAAGAACAAATATGGGACTATGTGGATGTGCATTGATGACCGCCATTTGAACAAAGTCACCATTAATAACAAGTACCCGTTACCGCGTATTGATGATTTGTTTGACCAGTTGCAGGGTGCCAGGGTGTTTTGTAAGATTGACTTGAGATTGGGGTACCATCAGTTGAAGATTCGGGACTTAGATGTTCCGAAGACTAACTTCCGTACTAGATATGGCCATTATGAGCTTCTAATGATTTCCTTTGGCTTGACTAACACCCCAGCGGCGTTTATGGATTTGATGAACAGGTTGTGCAGGCCTTATATTGATTCCTTTGTTATTGTCTTCATTGATGAAATATTGATTTACTCTGTAGCATGGAGGAGCACGAGCAGCATTTGAGAGTGGTGCTTCAGACCTTGAGGGAACAAAAGCTTTGTTCTAAGTTCTCCAAGTGTCAGTTTTGGTTAGATTCCGTGACATTCTTGGGGCATGTGGTATCAGGCAAGGGTATTAAGGTAGATCCCAAGAAGATTGAGGCAGTTCAGAGTTGGCCTCGTCCTACTTCGACAACCGAGATCAAGAGTTTCTTAGGGTTAGCAGGTTACTATTGCCGGTTCGTGGAGGGCTTCTCATCCATTGCAGCACCATTGACTAGATTGACCCAGAAGGGTGCTCGATTTGTGGTCCGATGATTGTGAGGTGAGCTTCCAGAAGCTCAAGACAGCTTTGACCACAACACCAGTCCTTGTGTTGCCTTCCGGTTCGGGGATGTATACTGTATATTGCGACACTTCACGTGTTAGTTTGGGTTGTTTATTGATGCAGGATGGGTGAGTTACTGCATATGCTTCCCGTCAGCTGAAGCCCCATGATAAGAATTATCATGTTCACGACTTGGAGTTGGCCACGGTTATTCATGCTCTTAAGATTTGGAGGCATTATCTATATGGGGTGTCTTATGAGGTTTACACTTATCATCGCAGTCTACAACATTTGTTCAAGCAAAGGATCTCAATTTGAGGCAACGTAGATGGCTTGAGTTACTGAAGGATTATGACATCACCATTCTTTATCATCCGGGCAAGGCAAATGTAGTCGCGGATGCCTTGAGCAGGAAGGAAGAGAGTACGGGTAGCTTGGCATTCATTTCAGCAGAGGAGAGGCCACTGGCCTTGGACATTCAGTCCTTGGCTAACAGACTTGTGAGGTTAGACATTTCAGAGCCGACCCGAGTTCTTGCTTGCGTCGTTGCCTAGTCTTCACTACTGGAGCAGATCAAGGCACGACAGTTTGATGATCCGCACCTATTAGTTCTCAGAGAGACGGTATTTCAGGGTAGTGCCAAGGAGGTTTCTATTGGCGAGGATGGTGTTCTGTGAATCCAGGTTCGTCTATGTGTTCCTAATGTCGATGTCCAGAGGGAGAGAATTTAGAGGAGGCGCACAATTCTTGATATTCCATTCACCCAGGTGCTATGAAGATGTATCGTGACCTGAGGCAAAATTATTGGTGGCGGCGAATGAAGAAAGACATAGTTGAGTATGTATCTAGATGCCTAAACTTCCAACAAGTTAAGTATGAGCACCAGAGGCCAGGAGTCCTACTCCAGCAGATGACCATACTTGAGTGGAAGTGGGAGCGCATCACTATGAACTTCGTAGTTGCGTTGACGTGGACTTTGTGGAAGTTTGATGCAGTTTGGGTCATTGTACACAAATTGACCAAGTCGGCACAATTTATTCCGGTGATGACTACATATATTTCAGAGAGATTGGCCCAGATTTACATCCAAGACATAGTGCGGCTGCATGGTGTGTCTGTTTCCATCATTTCAGAAAAAGTTCCTCAGTTTACTTCACATTTCTGGAGAGAAGTACAAAGTGAATTGGGGACCCATGTAGAGCTCAGCACAACATTTCATCCACAGACCGAGGGGCAGTCGGAGCGAACAGTTCAGATATTGGAGGACACGCTCAGAGCATGTGTGATTGACTTTGGAGGATAGTGGGATCAGTTCTTGCCTTTGGCCGAGTTTGCTTACAACAACAGTTACCAGTCGAGCATCGAGATGGATCCATTTGAGGCTTTATATGGTCGGCGATGTCGTTCCCCCATTGGGTGTTTTGAGCCCATTGAGGCTAGGTTGTATGGTACCGATTTGATGAAGGATGCCTTGGAAAAGGTAAATTTGATTTAGGAGCGACTCCGCACAGCACAGTCCCGATAGAAGAGTTACGCAGATCAGAAGGCGCGTGACTTATCATTCATGGTGGGCGAGAAGGTTCTCTTGAAAGTCTCGCCGATAAAGGGGATCATGAGGTTTGGGAAGAAGGGCAAGTTGAGCCCAAGGTTTATAGGCCCATTTGAGGTGTTGAGGCAAGTTGGGGAGGTTGCTTATGAGCTTGCTTTGCCTCCCAGTCTATCAGGCGTTCATCCAATTTTCCACGTGTCGATGCTCCGGAGGTATCATCCCGACTAGTCATATATGTTAGACTTCAGCACGATTCAGTTAGATGAGAGTCTGGGTTATGAAGAGGAGCTAGTTTCTATTGTTGATAGAAAGTATCGCAAGTTGAAGTCCAAGAGGATTTCTGCGGTGAAGGTCCAGTGGAGGGGCCAACCAGTCAAGGAGGCGACTTGGGAGTCTGAGGAGGACATGCGGAGAAGATATCCCCACTTGTTCAACACTCCAGGTATGATTCTAGACCCGTTCGAGGATGAACCTTTGTTTAAGAGGTGGAGAATGTAACGACCCGACCGTTTGTTTTGCTTTATAGAACCCCGTTCCCCTAAATAAGACTCCCTATATGTGCTTTTACTGCTTTATGACTTGCGAGGATGGTTTTGAGATTTGAAAGGGTTCGGGTTGAAATCGGAACGATTGGTTCCTTAAGTTGGCCTAAAAGGCTAAATTTGACTTCGGTCAAAATTTTGAGTAAATGACCTCGGAATCGGGATTTTGGTTCCTTAAGCACGAAATCCCCAGGTTCGGTATGGTCCAAAACATTCCACCTTTGGTACTTGACTGGTGGAAAGACCTTGCACCTTGTGACAAATATAATGTAGAGTACTTGGTGACCTTCCATCTTTGATGAACATTCGACCAAATAGGGAGATGATCAAGGCCGCCACCATGTTCTGGAACGAGAAAAGAGCTGTTTTCCAATTTGGCAATATAGAAATGACTCCTCTCCCAGAAGAATTAGAAGGTTTCACCAAGTTGCCATGGGATATTCCAGGATTACTGGTACCAAATAATCGCACTCCCCGTGGTTTCCTGATAATGTTGGGTTTTAAAAAAAATGAAGGACTGCTCTATCAAAAGAAATCATACATCCTTTTTGAGTTTCTCAACGAGCGTTATGGTTATAGCAAGTTATATCGTCTTCATCATGATGAACTAGCCATTACTTCTATGGGATGGGTGCATCACCGGGTTTATGTTTTCATTGTCTGCTTCCTGGGGTTGTTGATATTTCTAATGAAAAGAGGAAGAATTCATACTCGCTTAGCCATGGTCGCCAGGACCTTAAAGGATGGTATCGAAGGACAAACTTATACTATCATCCCAATGATCTTAGCTGAGATGTACCACACTCTAGATCGGTGCAAGCAGGGATTCAGACACTTTGAGAGTTGTAATCTATTGCTACAAGTCTGGTAGTTGGAACACTTTCAGTGGGGTGAGTATGATCATCAGCTTCTGCGAAGGCCACAAAATGACTGCATAACCAACCATCACTTAAATAAAATGATGTTTATTCCAGACAAGTTTGCAAAGCCTGGAAATGCTATAAGTTGGGTGTGTTTCTTCATCAATATGACAGACGAGCAGGTGCACTTGGTGCTTATCGAGCTGCGAGGTATCTACCCTTACGCTCCTATAAGGGTAATGAGACAAGCTAGAAGAAAACAAGTCATACCATGGGTTTCCAATATGGTCCAGTACAAGGCAGATTTCAAAAGAGATGTCATTCCATTCAAGTTCAAAGCGCAACACATGTGGAACAAAAAGATCATTGTGGAAGGAGAAACTATTGAGCCCGACAGGTTTCACGCTGGTCATATGTAGTACTATCTGTCATGGCTGGAAGATGACGTAGCGGGGGAATCTAGCCAGGAGTCAATCTGAAGGATAGGATCATAGATGAAGTGGCTGAGGCACAAGTTAAGTACAAGAGGCTACACAAAAGGGTGTTCGAGTCCAAAGCTAAATATTTGGAGCAACACAAAGTAAACATGGAGGCAATATGGGAATGGAAGGACATTGCCAATAAGTCAACAGAAAGATTGGAATACCTGGAACAAGGACTGATGGGGCTGGAAGGGAAGATGAGAAATAGACTCTCGGATTGTCAAGGCATGGACGGTGATGAAGGAGGAAATCTAGCAAAAGGTTATTTACTATTGGATATGCGCGATCTGGGAAACCTAATTGATGGGGTCAAAAGAGCCAAGCATGGAGAAGGTCCTTCAGGGACCTAGTAGATTAGGAGATGATGTTCTTTACTGCTTTCTAGATTAGATTACATTTCGATGTAATAAGGCTAAATGCCATTAGTAACTTTATTATATTATTGTCGATTTAGTGAAAGATTGTTATAGCTCATTTTCGCATTAATGAAATGAAGCAAACGTTGGCACCAATTTTCTCCAAGTCTATGTGGCGCTTAGGCCTACCTCAGGCACAATGAGGTCCCCAAATTAGGACATGAATTATTGCATGACTTTGTGAAACCTATTTAAATATTGTGAACACTTTTTTATTTCACCTTACTGACTTGGTTATCTTCTGCTTTTTCTTTCTTTATAAATACTCCCATTCCCAAAGGTTGGCTCATGCATACTGGCATCATCAACATACCACACTATATCTAGAGGTCCTCCACCTCCTCCTCCACCTAGCGACCCAAAAAGCAAAAGCAAAGGCAAAGGGAAAATGGATGATTTAAGTGGTATCAGGAAAGACAATGTTGTTGTGGCGGAAAAAGTTGAAACTTCAGATGGCAGCAGTACTCCGGGGCAGAATGAGTTGGTCTTATGTAAAAATCCTGGAACTACAGGGCGAGCTTGAGCAGGTCCTAAATCTGGCAAACCTTTCCCTTACTCAATGTTACCGACATCAACCAGCGAAACCCGACTACCTAGAACCAATCACCACCACAAAATGCACAAAATCAAAATCCACCACCCATAGTTCTGAATCCTCCCACCCAACACCGGTATCATAATCCCGCACCTTCCTAGAACCTTAACCCACCACCAGCGCAAACCCCTTAGAAACATCACCATCATCCAGCTCAATACCCGCAAACCGCCACTTATTACACTCCCCAAAATGCACCACAACCTACTCCTGATTCCCAAAACTCGACCAATGACAAAACGTATCCAAGTTCCAAGAACTCATCAAACCAATCCGATATATGTGAAAACCTTAACCCATACCCCACAGCAAAACCTATTCATACCCGAACCAACTGAGAAGGACTTGCTCATTAGAAACATAGAGGAACTCAAAAAGCTCACAGGAAGAATCCAGAGTGTTGAAGGTGGGAAAGGCGTTGAAGGTCTAAACTATGATGACCTGTGTATTCAACCGGATGTGGAACTGCCGGAGGGTACAAACCTCCAAATTTTGAAATATTTGATAGTACTGGTGATCTGAAGGTGCATCTGAGAACATACTGCGACAAGCTTGTAGGAGAGGGTAAAAATGAAAAAAATCCACATGAAACTATTCATGCGAAGCCTTACAGAGACGTTTTGTCTTGGTATATCAGTCAAAACCCAAAGAAGTGGGTTAATTGGGTGAGTATGGCATCAGATTTCATGGATAGATTCAGGTTCACACGAAAAATGCACCATGCATTTTCTACATCCAAAACCTCAAGAAGAAGCCGACATAAACCTTTTGCGGGTATGCTACTCGTTAGAGATAATAGGCCGCAAAGGTAGGTCCATCACTTGAAGAAGAACAAATGAACAAGTTCTTTATTAGAGCACAGCATCCGCAATATTATGAACGATTGATGGTCATCAAAAATCACAAGTTCTCAAACATCATTAAGTTAGGGGAAAGAATAGAAGAAGGAATCAAGAGTGGGATGGTAACTAATTTTGAAGCGCTGCAGGCCACGAATAAAGATTTGCATTCAGGAAGTATTTCAAAAAAGAAAGAAGTGGGTGCAGTGATGGTAGCCCAAGGCCCTAAGTCTCCCCTACCAAATACCTCCACCCACATATTAACCCTTGCCCCAGAATACCAATACCCTGCCACCACCTACCATACCTACAATAATCAACCTGTATATTACCATTCACCTTCACTCTCCCACCAAAACTACCCAAAGCCACGTCCAAATTTTGACCACAAACCTCCTAGATAATACACCCCAATTGCTAAATCCATAGCCTAACTGTATGAGAGACTGAAGGTCGCTGGTTACTTCACCGCTATTCATGCTGTTGTTGTGGAAAATACCTCCCAATGGATCAACCCTAACAAAACATGTGCTTATCATTCAGGCATGAAGGGTCATACCATTGAGGAATGCCGCACATAGAAAGATTCAGACGCTGATCGACACTAAAGTTATACAAACAAAGGAAGTTGCACCAAGCGTCCAAAACAACCCTCTCCAAGATCACAGAGGTGAAGAGATGAACATGATAGAAACTGACAAGTAGTGAGATCACGAAGGGTCCATTGGACTCATTCGAGAGGGAGACGCTCCTAAAACATCTCCGTTCACCCTCACTCCATTTGTGGTACAAACCTAGGCACCATTTGAAGTTGAGGTAGCTACACCCTTCACTGCAATGGTAGCTCCCACACCATCTTACATGTCTGATGCGGTCCCGTGGGATTATGTTGCGGAAGGAAAACAAAGGAAAAGTCAAAATGGAAGAAACAGGTGACTCACACGGTATGACCAGAACTGGTAGAATTTACACACATTAGAATCTTGGAGGAACGAGCAAGGAAACGACACCTAAGCCACCTATTGTTGAGACTGGCACTGACAATCTTTGGAGGAAGATACAAGCAAGGGAGTACTCTGTTGTTCACCACATGAACAAGACTCCTTCTCAGATATCCATGTTATCACTATTGCAAAACTCAGACGTGCACAAGAATGCTTTGATGAAGGTGTTAAGTAAAGCTTATGTACCCGCCGGCATCACTAGTAAAAAGATGGCTAACATGGTCGGAAAAGTACTGAAGAGCCACAAAATCACTTTCCATGAAGATGAGTTACCACCAGAAGGACTGAGTCACAACAGGGCGTTGCACATCACAGTGCAATTCGAGGACAAGTTTATCGCCAAGGTCTTTATAGATGGATATTCGAGTCTAAACATATGCCCACTGACCACTCTAAGAGATTGGGTAAAGGCCTAGCCGAGATACAAATGGGAAGCAAATGTAAAGGCGTTCGATCGATCTCAAAGAGCCACTATCAAAGAAATCAACCTCGATCTACAGATGGGTCCGACTTGGTTTGATGTTAAGTTCCAAGTGCTAGATATATCTGCTACTTACAATCTATTATTGGGACGACCATGTATACATGCAGCCGGGGCACTGGCTTCAACTCTGCACCGGGCTGTGAAGTTCGAGTGAAATCATTAGGAGGTGATCATTCATGGAGATGGAAGCAACCCCATCTACACCAATCAGACCGTTCTAGTCATGGAAAATATGAGGAAGTTGGGTGGAGAAACATATCATCGCATTGAATGGGTTAACGTAGTTGAAAAGGATCGATGGTGGAGCAAGAAGATAGAAAACATATTGCTGTAGATGGGATATGAACCAGGCAAGGATCTTGGCAAAAAGCTTCAGGGGATCACCAAACCCGTACAACCATAGTATCATGGCACGGCCTTTTGACTCGGATATAAATATACATGGAAGGAATATCAGGATTGGACACTGCCATGGCGTACCCCTTATTATTCAGTGGAACAACCCATACCACCTCTACACCAGACATTCCATCAGGCTAACATGATGTGGGAATCTAAGGAAGATGAGATTTTGGTCGGCATGAGGAAGTTGTTTCTAGATGAATAAGACATGGAGTAAAATGCAACTGTTGAGGAGGAGGAGGAAGGCCTTACCATTCTTATGATGAAAGAGGGATTTGTTCCCAAGAACTGGATCGCTGCACTATCCCGGGCTCGCCGAGTTCATGGGTAGCCTGACAATTAGCATGAATTGTTTTCAAATAGTTTTGAGCACATTTTCAGTATTTTGTTTTGAAATAGTTACTCGAGCCATCGAGTCGTACTTGTTGACATTTTAAAGTTTTAATTCATTACTGCTTTTCATATTTATTATTATATTTCTACATTTTTCAGCATAATTATTACATATCCTGATGAACCTACGAATGTGACATGTAATGAGACAACTCAACATAAGGACAGTAATTTGAAAGATCTGGAAGATGATATAATACATGAGGAAATTGTCAAAGGAGTAGAGAATTTTGAAAACAAACCAAAGTCTAATTTGGAAGAAACTGAGGTCGTTAAGGCGATTCTGAAATAGTCAAGAAAACTCGTATAAGCATTCATATATCACCATCAGAGAAAGAAGAGTATACCAGGTCCCTAAAGGAGTATTAGGACATCTTTGCATGGTCATACGGCGATATGACTGGTTTAAGCACATCCATAGTAGCTCATAAGCTACCAATCCATCCCATGTGTTTACCGGTAAAACGGAAGCTCAGAAAGTTCAAGCCAGATATGAGTTTGAAGATAAAAGAGGAAGTCACCAAGAAAATCAAAGCCAAGGTTCTCCGAGTGGTTGAATATCCGACCTGGTTAGCCAACATTGTGCTAGTTCCAAAGAAAGATGGGAAAGTTAGAGTATGTGTCGATTACTGGGATTTGAGCAGAGCAAGTCCTAAGGATGATTTCCCGCTACCCAACATACACATACTGATTGACAACTGCGCTAAGCATAAACTCTAATCCTTTGGGGATTTCTTCGAGGGATACCATCAGATTTGGATGGATGAAGAGGACGCCGAAAAGACTGCCTTTATCTTTCAAGATCAATGGCCCACAAGCACCCCTTTGTTTAAACTAAACAAACCCACCCAAAACCCTATCATTTATCTAAGACCACCGCCCCTAAATCCTTTCCTCTCCTCACAAACCCTAGCAACCGCCTCCCTTATTCTGTCCAACTCCGACCTCAACATAGAATCACTCCATGATTCTGTTTCCATTTATGTTCTGTCTAATTGTTTCTTACCCGATATTTGGTGACATGGACTAGTCAAATCGAGTTATTTGCAAATAGGTTCCCTAACACACCTCAAAATTATTAGGTGGTGGCCCTTCTCTTTTAATACCCATTTAAAAGAGTTGTCACACATCGAAACCCGCTTTCGCGAGAAAACGGGATGCGACAAGACTGACAGAAGTCATCAAATTCTTCTGAAGTGAATTCGCCCCCTTATATCGTACCTTAAAGATTTTGTTTCACAACCACTTTCTTTCTCCACAAGTAATTTAAAATTTTTAAAAGCAACAAAAGCTTCAGATTTTTGTTCAAGAAATAAACTCAAGTTTTTCTACTGAAGTCATCAATGAAGAGAAGAAAGTATTTACTTTTACCAATAGAAGGTGGATTGATTGGTCCACACATCAGTGAGAACAACCTGGAGCGGTTTGCTTGATCTTGACATGGCCTCATTTGGAAAGCTTCTCCTTGTATGTTTTCCAAGAAGACAAGCTTCACACATTTGATTGGGATGGTTGATTGATGGTATCCCGTGCACCATGTTCTTTTCTCCCACTGATTTGAGCACTTCAAAATTCAAGTGCCCAAATCGCATGTGCCAACACCATGATTCATCTTGCATATTAGCCTTCAAACACTTTGCATTAATTGTCTTAAGCTTCAGAGAAAATAATCTTTTCTTTTCCATATGCACTTTAGCAATTAGAATTCCACTTGAATATCTAAGCCAAAGATGCATATTTTTCATGTGGATGTCATATTCCTTTTCAAGAGATTGGCCCAAACTCAAAATATTACTTTTTAATTTTGGGACATAATAAACATCTTGAATTAACCTGTGACTACCATCTTACAGAAGATCAAAATAGTGCCTGCAACAAAGTTGACTCATCTTCTTCTTTCTTGCCGTCAACAAGTTTAGCTTTTTCTTCAATAACACATACCACAAAATCGAATTTAGGTGTTAAAGTGCGAAGGATCTTTTCTACCACACGGACATCTTTTATGTCCTCTCGTATCTTCTTAATTGATTTACAACAACCTTCCCTTTTGAACAATAATCCAAAATGCATTCGGATTCTTTCATTTTTAAAACTTCAAAGTCAGCCCTTAGAGTTTGAAGTTTTACCTTCCTCACCTTGTCAACTCCTTGAAGAGAACTTTGTAAAATCTCCCAAGCTTCCTTTGACGTGGTAGCATCTGCCACCTTCTCAAACATGGCATCATCCATATATTGGTGGATGAGCGTGAGGGCTTGTTGATCCTTCTTCCTTGTCTTTGCGAAGACATCTTTTTCATTTTGAGGCAGAGCTTCCTCATTATTGGGTTTTTTATACCCTCTGTCTACGATTTCCCACACATCATGAGAGCCAAGAATGACTTTTATATGTAGACACCATTTCTCATAATTATCTTTTGTGAGACGGGGGTACTGAAAATACAACGAACTATTATTCGCCATGGTTTTGATACCACGCTGTTGGAAAAAAATAATATCCCACCCAGGAATAATATCTACGATAATAACAATAATACAAAAGAGTAACAACGACATCAAATTTTTTATCGGGATAAAATACAATACCCGAGTTAAGCAATATAATACTATTATAATATTACAACTGTGTAGTGTCAAAAGACTACTACGACTCAAAAGAAATAATACTCTTTATTTTATATATCTCACCACAATATTACTCACACTCTATTTTCTCATAAAGTGTGTGTATTACTTTCACAAAACTAATACTTCTCTCTTATTTTTTTTGGTGTATGAGATGGAACGAAAGACTCCCTTTTATAGGGAAATCCCCCCCTCCCCCAAATAGCCAATGAAAGTGGGCCTTTGCAATTGCAAAATGCGAATGGCTTACAACTTGTTTCAAGGAAGTCAGACGCCCACCTTGGCAACTTTTTCCAGCCGCCCAACTTGTAACCTTTTTCCATTTTTTCTTTATTTCCTTTAGGATGGGTCCCACATAATCAACCTTTCTATCCCATTAATGAATTCCATAGTTATGTTGTTATTTTGTGGTTGAGTTGCAGAGATTGGATCATTGTAGCCACTTCGACCACAGTTGAGTTGTAAGTTATGACTGTGTGTCCAAGGAGATATTGTTCACCTTAAGTGGCTAACTAATTCGTCGATAAGACACTGTAGCGTTCAGGGGGTTGAAGTAAGCAAAACCATCTTACGAGTAGTGAAAAAATATAGACCATTTTAGTTTCCCTATCCATCTATCTTACGTTGCTAATCATGCTCTCTCATTTCTTAAAAATGAAGTTAATCAATCAAGTGTAAAGTATGATTGCAAGATACATTCGAATGAGACCAATTCATTTAGCTCATGTTCAATTATTAAATAAGTGAAGGACAACTTAGAATAGTGGAAATGTGTTCACTAGTTCTCTCTTTTGTATTTGTAGGCGGACTTCTTGAGCTCTACAAGGACGATTTGGTGGTTAAATGCATATTATAAAGCATTGACAAAATCTGAACATTCCAATTCATATAGATGATTGGATATAATATTGATAGAAACTAAGGGTCCATCAAACTATATAGAAAAGCAGGTTTTGTATTAGTTCCCAAAGAAAACACGCACACAACAGTAAGTAAATAACACAATAGAGTTTTATATGGAAAACTCTCAGCTCACGGGATTAAAAACCACGACCTACCCTTGTAGGGTTTCAACTTCTTTACTGAGCAAACTTCAGATTATAAACTATTGTAACCTAGGAATTAACCTTTTAATCCCTCACTAACTTGTAATAACTCTGTCACAAGCCCCTTTGCAATACTCTTTTACAAAACTTACAACTTGACTAACTCTAGCCAAGCCACAAACACAAGGTTTATGACTTTACAAAAGATTTCCTACACAATGCTTCTAACTAAGATAAGTAGGAATTAAAAATGAAACACTTTAACAAAGGAGCAACACAACTAAGGACATATGATGACTCGATGAGGGAAACTGTTCCTTTGTGATGTTGTTATTTGTTCTTGATGCCCTTGATAGTCACTTTCAAGATTGCGACACACTTGAAAGAAAAGCTTAATCAATTTTGGAATGTGAAAGTGTTATGATTTTCCCTTTCTTCATGTTAATATTACAAAGTGACATCACTTGAATGATGCAAGCATTTCTGGTACAATGGAATTCCCCATAAAGTGACTGTTGCACTGTTGCTTGTGTGTAGAGAGACAGTTGCAACTACTTTATAGCTGTGGGCGTTGACTGGTATAGTCAGCAAGGGAATTGATGTCCATCTGTTCCCTCTGTTGTTTCTTTGACTCTGAAATGTTGAAGCATGTCCTTGACTTGAGACTTGTGGTTCTTTAGTGCTTGAGGGTGTAAACAAGTTCCTTATCTGGTTCATAACATTAAGTTTGTTAGATCATCAAAATAGAACAGGATGCATAACCTATTAATTTCCCCCTTTTTGATGATGACAAACTTATAACTGAAGTTCCCATTGAGAGCCAGAATATCGTACGCATTTCCTGTATTCCCCCTAAACCTGTTCCCCCGCTTGTTCCCCTTAATTAAATTTCTTCCTTTTGGCATCATAAAAAGATCAGTAACAGGAAATAAGCAAAAAGAAGTCTAGCTTGGTTAACTCATGCCACATGTGTGCACACAAACATGACTTAAAACAGAGCAAAAGGATGAGATATTCATTAATTTTGGAAATAAACATGGAGTAGTTCCATTGTTACACAATCATCCACAAAATAAGAACAACAGAAAGGTACTAGCCATTAAACATAACTAAACACATGAAACCAAAACAAGGGATAGACAACTTGAACTTGACAATGATAAGGGAACGACTCTAAGGTGCACTGGAAGGATGAGGCAGAGAGGAAGAGGCAAGAGTTCTAAGGAGGACATCCATTCGAGCATTTGCAGATCCTTTCTCATTGAGCAACCTGTCCTTCAGGTCCTCGGCCTGTTTCGTGAGATCATCATTTTCTTGGGTCAGGAGAGCAACCTCTGTGCTTTGTGAGCTACTGGAACCAAGTTCCTCCTAGACCTGACTAAGCTGACCCTCAAGGATAACATTCCTTGCCTTCAACACTTATCTCTTCAATGGCGATATTCTAAGCTTCAATCAGTTGAGAGATAGTGGAATTGCTGCCAACCCCTCCTTTCTTATCGATGCACTCACACTCTTCTAAGGTGGTTTTGGAGAAACTCTGCTTGCGAGTACCCATCGTGGCCTTTCCCAGGGGAACTTTGAAGAAATCAAATACTTTGGTGAGAAAAAACCCGTACGACAGCCCATGATAACCATCCTTGAAATCCACTACTTTCTTCATATGCTTAATCATGATTCTCGACAGATTTATTGTGGAGTATGCATCCAATGCTTCCATGAGGAACATGTCAGCTCGTGATGTAATGGAACGCCTTTTTGCATGAGGGAGAAAAACTTTGTTAAAAATTTCGAATAGTAGTTGGTACACTGGAAGGAGGGCCTTCTTGTGTACCCTTTCCCCCTGCTGAACTGCATCATCCTTCAGAATAGTATTTCTGAAGTTTGAAGAGCAAGTCCCTTCAATGGAAGATATACCATCAGTGGGCACTCCCAAGATGGTTCCCAACACAGCCTCATTCATCATAAAGTCAACCCCATTTACCTTCAAGTAGATGTTATCATTATCAACAGTGAACAAATCAGCATAGAAACTGCGTACCTCGGCCTCATACACCTTGGGAATCTTATGTGTGAACAAATGTGTCCACTATTGAAATTCAAAAATTTCAACCAGTTGTCGCATTCCCGTCATGTCAAGAAAGTCAGGGGCTAAGGTTCTGCCCCAAAGCACCTTCTATTTTCTCAGATTTTCCCTTCCAACTTCCTTGGTTACACTACCTTTTTCGAGTAACCGGGTTCCTCATTGGAGCCAACCTTCTTTCACTGATTTTCTTACACTTTTTCCTTTTCAGCAGATTTCCCAGGCACCTTCTCAGTCACATTCTTCTCAAACATTGAATTATCAAACACCTTCTCAGCAGACTCTTCAGCCACTTTCTCTCCAGACTTTTCAACCTCAATGTTGCTAACATCCATCACACTCACAGATGGCTCTTTTCCAGATTTTTGAGCAGCAGGTTTTTTGGAGGATTTACGGATTAAGGGACTGGGTTCCTCATCCACCTCGTCATCAACATCTACCACAAGAGCTGTAGGCACTACCTCGTCATATACTAACTTTCCACCCTTCATCAATCTCCCCCTCTTATTTTCTTCCTTACTTTTCTTCAGCACTGACTCAAGAGCTTCATTCTTTTGCAGCCTAGTAGTAGCTCTTTTAGGAGTGAGTGGTTTGGGAGTTGCCCTTTTACTCCTAGCACTAATACAACTCGCAAGAGCCACATCGTCATAGTTTTCTTCACTATTTTCATTTTCTTCCTCGGATATAGAGCACATCTTAGGAGCAACAATAGTCATGTCTCAACATAGGCATGAGGAGAGGGGGCGAGATCAGTACTGACCTGGGGTTATTTTGAAGAACAAGGAGTTTCGTCCCAAGTAGGAGAATAGGGCTCTTCTTGTGTGGAGGGATCGGGTCCCTCAGGAGGTTCCCTAGTGGTACTGTCTGTTGCCAGATTTTCGACAGGCACCAGTTCCCTTCCTTCTTCAAGTAGATTGTCACCTTCCCCCCTGAGACCCATTTTTTTCAGACACATCTTCATAACCACTATACACACAACCCTCAGTAGCGGTTGACAACATATTCTCTATGGCCTCTTGTTCTTGCAACACCAAAATGAACTAAGAAGACATATGAAGGGCATTACCTGTAGAATCAACAACATTCAAATCAAGACCTGGGGTAGTCATTGCTGATTCGTCATTATTATGACCCACGCTTTGCTGTTTCTCAGAGCTTTTCTTCCAATAACAGACTAGAAATTTCCTGATTTTCTTCTCCCTCTATTGTATCTTCTTCGACCATTTTTTCTAGTGATCAACTTGTGGTCCCAAAACTTGTGGTCAACTTTGATGAAGATCTGATCAAGAGGTTCCAGAGTCTATTTGATGAGGTTAATATGGTAGAAATCAGGGAAGGTTCCGGTAACGCCGATGTGTAGTTGAAAGCTACTCCTCTTCCCACCCGGAAGGAGTTTTGGTAGTTTGCTTTGTTTTCCTTTCTGTTATCTGTGTTATTCCAGGGTTGTAATCCAGATTTTTATTTTTCGCTTTTTTTGATGTACAAACCCTTCTATCCTTTTATGATCAATGAAATACAATTTCCAGTTTTTCTATTATTCCTGATAGTGTTTCATTTTGTACAGTTCTTTTTGACATGTCATGCATGAGGAATTTTTAGCCAAGTCTTAAAAGCCAATCTAATTCTGAAATAATAATCCAAGAAGTAGAATGTGATGACGAAACAAAATATGATGAAGAAGCAGCATTTGAGGAAATCAGTAGAGAACTAAATCACTTTGAAGAAAAACCCAAGCCTAATTTGAATGAAACTAAAGAAATCAATTTAGGAGATCAAGATAATATCAGGGAGACCAAGATAAGTGTGCATCTGGAACCGCAAATCAAGGAATAAATAATTAAGCACTGTTTGAATATAAAGACGTCTTTGCATGGTCGTATGATGACATGCCGGGTTTGAGCATTGATTTAGTAATTCATAAATTGCCAACTGATCCTGCATTTCCTCCTGTCAAGAAAAGGTTAAGGAAGTTCAAGACTGACATGAGTGTGAAGGTCAAAGAAGAAATCACAATACAGCTTGATGCAAAGGTCATTCAGGTCACTTGATATCCCACTTGGTTAGCTAATGTTGTGCCAGTACCAAAGAAGGATGGTAAGACTAGGGTATGTGTTGATCATCGTGATCTCAACAAGACAAGTCCAAAGGATAACTTTCCATTACTGAACATCCACATTCTGATTGACAATTGTGCCAAGCATGAGATCAGGTCTTTTGTGGATTGCTACGCGGGATATCACCAGATCCTGATGGACGAGGAGGATGCAGAAAAGATAGCATTCATCACGCTGTAGGGGACATATTTCTACCGAGTAATACTATTTGGTTTGAAGAATGCTGGGGCAACTTACATGAGGGCAATGACTACCATATTTCAGGACATGATATACAAGGAAATTGAAGTTTATGTGGATGATGTGATCATAAAGTCAAAGAAGCAGTCGACCATGTCAGAGACTTGAGAAAGTTTTTCCAAAGGCTCAACATGTACAACCTCAAGCTTAATCCGGCAAAATGTGCATTTGGTGTCCCGTCCGGGAAACTATTGGAATTCATAGTCAGTCAACGCGATATTGAGTTGGATTTGTCAAAGATCAAAGCCATCCAAGAATTATCATCACCAAAGAATAAAACCGAGGTGATGAGCTTGCTCGGAAGGTTGAACTACATCATCAGGTTTACTGCTCAACTCACAACGACTTGTGAGGCCATCTTTAGGTTGATGAAGAAGAACATTGCGATTAAGTGGACTAACGAGCGTTAGGAAGCATTTGATAAGATCAAGAGGTACCTGTCAAACCCACATGTGCTGGTCCCGCCGGAGCTTGGGAGACCTTCAATTCTCTATCTGATGGTCCTAGATAATTCTTTTGGTTGTGTACTGGGTCAACACGATATCACGGAAAAGAAAGAGCAAGCCATTTATTAACTCAGCAAGAAGTTCACTTCATATGAGGTTAAGTATACTCTTCTTTAAAGGACATGTTGCGCCTTGACTTGGGTAGCACAAAAGTTGTAGCATTATCTGTCGTCCTACACTACTTACCTTATTTATCGCATGTATCCTCTAAAGTATATCTTCCAGAAGCCTATGCCCACAGGAAGACTTGCAAAGTGGCAAATTTTACTCACAAAGTTTGACATCATCTATGTGACCCAGACCGCGATGAAAGCCCAAGCCTTGGCTGATCACTTGGCTGAGAATCCGGTGGATGAAGAGTATGAGCCATTGAAGACTTATTTTCCTAATGAAGAAGTGATGTATGTTGACGATGCTGACCATGATGAAAAGCCAGGTTGGAAACTCTTCTTTGATGGAGCTGCTAACATGAAAGGTGTCGGAATAGGGGCTGTACTCATTTCTATAATAGGGCATCACTACCCCGTAACAACTCAACTTTGATTTTATTGCACCAAAAACATGGCTGAGTACGAGGCATGCATTCTGGGTTTGAGGATAGATGTAGATATGGGAGTTCAGGAAATATTGGTTTTGGGAGATTCAGATTTGTTGTTTCACCAGATTCAGGGAGAATGGGAGACCCGATATTCGAAGCTCATATCGTACTGACAATATCTGCATGATCTTTGTCAACGATTCAGGTCAGTAAAATTCAGGCATATTCCCAGGATTCATAATGAGATTGTAGACGCCTTGGATACTTTAGCGTCAATGTTACACCATCTGGATAAGACTTACGTCGACCCCATGCATATTCAAGTTCATGATCAGCACGCGTATTGTAATATGGTTGAAGATGAAATTGATGGTGAAGCTTGTTTCCATGATATCAAGGAATACATCAAGTCAAGGGTATATCTGGTACATTCCACAGGTGATCAAAAGAGAACCATTCGATGTATGGCTAGTGGATTTTTCTTGAGTGGAGGAATCTTGTACAAGAGGACTCTAGATCTAGGACGACTAAGGTGCATAGATGCTAAAAAAGCTTCGACTATCATGTCCGAAGTACATTCTGGATTTTGCGGGCCACATATGAGCAAGTATGTTTTGGCAAAGAAGATTCTTCGAGCGGGATATTATTGGCTCACCATGTAACGAGATTGCATCATCTTTGTTCGCAAGTGTCATCAATTCCAGGTGCACGGTGATTTGATTCATTCTCCGCTATCTGAGTTGCACACAATGTCATCACCTTGGCCCTTCGTTGCTTGGGGCATGGACGTCATTGGACCAATTGAACCGGCAACATCAAACGGGCATAGGTTTATTCTGATGGCCATTGACTACTTCACTAAGTGGGTCGAAGTTGTAACCTTCAAGTCCGTGACCAAGAAGGCGGTGGTAGATTTTGTTCATGCAAATATCATTTGCTGATTCAGAATTCCCAAGGTGATCATCAGAGACAATGCTGCTAATGTCAACAGTCATTTGATGAAAGGGGTATGCCAACAGTTCAAGATTATGCACCGAAACTCCACCCTGTATCGCCCCAAGGCAAACAGAGCTGTTGAGGCGACCAACAAGAACATAAAGAAGATACTTCGTAAGATGGTGCAAGGTTCTAGGCAATGGCATGAAAATTTGCCTTTTGCTTTACTGGGTTATCGCATTACTGTTGGCACTTCAGTAGGTGCAACTCCTTATTTTCTGGTATATGAAACTGAGGAAGTCATACCTACGGAAGTTGAGATTTCATCCATTCGAATTGTTGCGGAAGCTGAAATTGATGATGATGAGTGGGTAAAAACCCGACTGGAGCAGTTGAGTCTGATTGATGAGAAAAGATTGGCAGTAGTATGTCATGGTCAATTGTATCAGAAGTGAATGGCAAGAGTATACAAAAAGAAGGTGCGTCCCCAAAAAATTGAAGTGGGCCAGCTAGTATTGAAAAGCATCCTTCCACATCAAGCTGAAGCTAAAGGCAAGTTTGCCCCAAACTGGCAGAGGCCGTTCATTGTGACCAGAGTGTTGCCCAACGGGGCTTTGTATTCAACAGATATAGAAGGAAAATGTGTAGATATGGCTATCAATTCTGATGCAGTCAATAGATACTATTTATGATTTCTTTGTTTGTCTTCAATTGTGTTATTTGTATTTGACATGTTTCAAAGATTGGAATGACGAAGGCATTTTGTCCCGCTATCCAAACACTTTTATCCTTTGTTACCCTTTTTGAGCCTTATTTATTTTCTTTTATGCCCCTCTTCTGGAATCAGAGGTAGAATTAGAAGATAATTAAAAAAATAGAAGAAGAAAAAGAGGAAAGAAAAAAAAAAGGAAAAGAAAAAAAAAGAATAAAAAGAAAAGAAAAAAAAGTAACTAAAACATAACAAGATTGTTGAACTACATTCGCCCTGATTCCTTTTAAGGATACGTAGGCAGCCTTACTCTGAGGTTCGGTCCCATCAAAATAAAAATCTAAAATTTCCCCAGATTCAAAGAAACTGGGGCAGAAGTTTTGGTTTTGCAAAAGATCTGATTCCAAAAGTTGTACTTTTGAACCCTTTCATCTTAAGCAGTTTTGAGACTTCATACCGCCTTTTCTTTCTAACATTGTCCAAAAGCCTATATTACAGTCCAAAGAAAGACCTTCCAATCAACCTTTGAGAATGTCAAGTCAAGTAAGATAGAGGTATCATGGCCAACATTTTGCTCATGGACACAAGGAAAATGAATAAAATGAGAGAGTCTTATCGGTGAAAACCCTCACGGGCACCATAAGGCGATGGTGAGTTGAGAGAAAATTTAAAATGAGAGAGTCTTATTGGTGAAAAACCTCGCGGGCACCGTAAGGCGATGATGAGCTGAGAGATACAAATAAGAGAGGTTTGCTGGTGAACACCCTTCGGGGCACTACGAGCCGAATGAGGTTCGTTATTTTACAGAGGAATAGGATTATGGAAATCCTAATTTTGAGGTATGAAGACGTGGCATGAGTTGAAATATGATTGGTTGGATGGATTAGGATGATCAATCCGAAATGCATGTCATGATCATTGGAGCCAGCTGCTTCACTCAGATAAGTCTCTTCTCCACTCTTCTCCAAGTAGTCATCTTTGTTCAAAATTTTCCTTTTTACCCCTAATTCACGAAGTCACTTCGCTTCATTTCTTTTGGGTCTACTTTTCTAAGTCTCTGTCAAATTAGTCTTTGTTAAATAAGAAAGAAATGATTTCAAATCCTATGACCAACTTTTAATTGCACAAGGCCAAGTTCGGCCAAAGCACATCACAAGTAAAATTATTCAGAATGAGCAATAAGGTGATAACTGAAGTTCAGGTGATAAGGTGATTCATGAATTTCGAGGAAATGCAGAGGTTCAACAATTGCCTGATTAAAGATGCCATACAACAAGTTGATTGTAAGGGATTCAGATTCAGAGGGTTTTTGTGGTCGAGGTTCGATCAAAAGGTCAAACAATTCTTTGTTAGCCCGAAGCAGCTAATCAGAACAAAGCATGGTAGTGGTAGAAGCAGACACCTTCAGCAAGGATGCCACAAACTAACCACCACATTTTCAAACTAACGAGATTTTCTTTCATTGAAACACGGGCAAGAAATTTTGTCCGTTGTGTAGGAATACTCCATGGGGAAAACATGTTCCAGATAAGTTCAGTTTTAGGTTTTCAGGACCCTCCTGGATAATGGGATCTAGTTTTAAATTTTCAGGATCCTCCTGGATAATGGGATTCAACTAACACTCATGAATGTACCTGTTACAAACTGGGGCAGAAAATTTTCTCCGTTTTGTCTGTGTTGTTATGATTGTAGGCGCCCACCTGGAGAATGAGGGAATTCATTTTAAGTCAGCATCAAGCGCCCACCTGGAGAACGAGAGAATTTTATTTCAAGTTTTAAGTCAGCATCAGGTGCCCGCCTGAAAAACGTGGGAACTTATTTCAAGTTTTAAGTCATCAGGCACCCACCTGGAGAACGAGGGAGTTTATCTCAAGTTTTAAGCCAGCATCAGATGCCCACCTGGAAAAAGAGGGAAACTATTTCATGTTTTAAGTCAGCATCAGGCACCCACCTAGAAAACGAGGGAATTTATTTCAAGTTTTAAGTCAGCATCAGGCGCCCACCTGGAGAACGAGGGCATTTATTTCAAGTCATCAGGCGCCCACCTGGAGAACGAGGGAATTCATTTTAAGTTTTAAGTCATCAGGCGCCCACTTGGAGAACGAGGGAATTTATTTCAAGTTTTAAGTCAGCATCAGGCGCCCACCTGGAGAACGAGGGAATTCATTTCAAGTTTTAAGTTAGTATCAGGAGCCCACCTGGAAAATGAGGGAATTCATTTTAAGTCAGCATCAGGCGCCCACCTGGAGAACGAGGGAATTTATTTCAAGTTTCAAGTCAGTTGCAGGCGCCCACCTGGAGAATGAAGGAATTTATTTCAAATTCAAGTCATTGGCAGGCGCACACCTGGAGAATGAGGGAATTTATTTGAAGTTTCAAGTTAGAGGTAGCATAAGCTCGCCTCAAGAATGCGAGTCGACAGTTCGAGATGCACAACAGAACTGTAGAAGATTCAAGATCAAGTTTTTGAAGACCTATAGATAGGAATCTTGTAATTCATAGCTGACAAACTTGCTTAGTTTATTTTTATTTTGATTGTGATGTAATAAGGAGTTCAGCAAGCAGTAGCAACAACAACAACAGTGAAATCACAGCTTCTCGGTAGTCCTAGCTACCAAAATTTTCAGAACTACACTGACCTGATTTCTTTATAGACAAGGATATATAGGAAACCTCTGAAGCAAAGTTGAGTCAAACTTTTTCAAAGTGCTTCCCGTGGAATATCCAAACGGGCAAAAATCGTTTGTAATTGCTCACTTTATCTTTACCCGAAAACTCTTCATGTTTCCGAGCAAAAAGGGGCAGCTGTGAACACGTGATTTTTGCTCAATTAAAATACTCCTACAAAAATTCACAAATAGATTTTTCTTAATTGTTTTTAATTTTTATAGAATTCGTAGGAATCTTTTGTTAATTGTTTGCATTTAGTTACATTTTGTGCACTCTTAATATTTTAAAGTCATGAAAAATACCATACAAATATTCAAATTTGATGCATTGCATTTTAGGTTTTTATTTGCATTTTTAGGATTAAGTTGTTGATTAATTGCATTATTAAACAAAAATCACAAAATACCATAGGCTCTTATATTTTAGTTTTTAGTTTCGAATTATTAACTTTTCTTTCATTAGTTTTAGGTTAATTAATTATCTAAATATTAGAAACAATGAGTACGTTAATTTTACAAAAATAAATTAATTTAGAATCTAAGTTAGGATTTTAGTTTGCTCAGGATTTTATTAAGTTTTAAAATCAAAGAAAATAGAAAGCAAGAAAAGAAAGGGGCCAATTTTTGTTGCAAAAAACCGGACTGGGCCGGTCTCTAAGAGGCCCAAATCCTTTCATTTTCTATGATCCAATGACTCTAAATTAATCTATTATTTCCTTATTATTGTCCGAACACACCACCCCACAACCCCCAAATTCCTCACAAACCCCTCTCTTCTCATCTCTCTCATCCCCTGTCTCTCACCACCGCCTGCCACAGCCAGAAATCGCCCACGGCGGCGGCGCCACTCCAAACTCCCTCAAATTTTAACCACACAACCTCCATTGTTCCTCACTCCAAATCCGCCATTATTTCCTCTAAAAAGTCACTCATTCTCTCCAAATTTCAGATCTGAGATTAAAAATCCAACATTTTCGCACCTTTCTGATTTCCTCCTAATTTGGCCTCTTCTTGACGTTGGAACATAAATGAATCCACTATTCTTGCTGTGAGGAGTCGATTGGGTGTGGTTCCGATTTGTCTCGTGGTGGCCGGATTCTAGGCGAGCGACCATTGATTGTCCAAAATACTGAGTCTTTGCTTCATCTTCTTCTTGGCATGTGGTGAGGATTGTGACATGGAGCACTAGACGTTGAAGAAATTCCGGCCAGTGCTCATGTTACAATTCCCATCATTAGCCGAGAACCATGTTCGCCGGATTTTTAATCGACTCGCTATTGGATTTCTTCTGGTCATCGAAATCTTTGACGAATCGGCCGGTACATCCCTCTTTCTTTAATCCTTAATATGATATCAAAACTATGTTAAGGCATGTTCTTTTTTGTAATTAGGAGTTCGTCAATAGTAATAGATTAATGATTAGTATAATTGCATACATTAATGTGTTGTTATCTTTCAGTTCATTTTTTAAAACATCTGTTTGAATTCAAAGTTTGTTTGTTTAACCTTCTGCTGAATTTGATTTCAGAATTGGGCCTGTTGGCCCGTTAGTATAGGGGCTAAAGAGAGTATTGGGCCTTTTGGCCAGATGGCCCAGTTGTTGGCTTTGTTTGTAAGGTAAATAACAAAATTTTAAAGGGTAGTTAGGAGATTTGAACTGAAAGAATCTTTTATAACTACCTAGGAAGGTTCTAGGAAGGTGGGGAAATAGGATGATTAAACAAATGAGTTAAAGATTGGAGATTTAAGTGAACAAAAATAGAATTGAAAAGAGGTGAGAATGAATTAAGAAAATCAGGTCTTGTTGCCCTAGAATCCTGCTAAAAAAGGCTCATTTCACTCATTTTAGGGGAAGTCTTAGACAGAAAAAGGTGACGGCTGCTAGGAATTGAGATTTTCTCTGAAATCTGAGTTTAATAGTTGCTGAAAACACTAAAAAAATCAGAGAGAGATAGTCAAAACGAAAGATTAAAAACAGCTTCTAATCTCTTTGAGTTCTTGCATCATTTCTGGGTTCAAGTTTGGTTTGGTTTGAAGAAATTGCTGGTTTTACTGCTTTTGTTTTCTGCCATTTTTCTAGTTGTTGGTTCCTTCTCAGTTTCTCTATTCAGAGACCTATTTTCTTTGTCTATTTCTGCTGCTATAGGTATGTAGTTGAACCCCTATTTTCTCCATGGATTATATACGTGAAGCTTTGAACTACCTGCTGCCTCACTCTCGATGTCGTGTGGCTATGTGAACTGAGTTCAAGATTTGATTACCTGTTTCTGCTTTGCTCTGATTTGCTTATGTTTTCTTTTAGTAAGTTGAAATTTGTCATTAAATGTATGTATTAATCACTCCATTCCTGTATTGGTTCAAGTATGTAATGACTTAGGGGTTTTAGTTTGATCATGTGACTTTTATACGGTGAGGTTTTAATGTAAAAATTGCGCGGGGCACCCTATTTGGTCGCCCCCATTTAACCTATACCCGCTTTTTTAAAATTTTTTAACTTGTACCCACTTTTTAAATAACTTCAGCTCCCCTTTCCCTCGCTGAGCTGAACCAGTTAAGCTGAAGTTCGCCAGTTACAAAGACAAAACTTCAGCATACGGGGCTGAAGTTTTGTCTTTGTAACTGGGGAACTTCAGCCCCGTATGCTGAAGTTGTCTTTATAACTTGGGAACTTCAGCCCCGTATGCTGAAGTTCCCCATTTACAAAAGACAAAAACTTCAGCTCTAGAGCTCAAGTTCCCCAGTGTAACTGGAGGAACTTCCGCCCGTATGCTGAAGTTTTTGTCTTTATAACTGGAGAACTTCAGCCCCGTATGCTGAAGTTCCCCATTTACAAAAGACAAAAACTTCAGCTCTAGAGCTCAAGTTCCCCAGTGTAACTGGAGGAACTTCCGCCCGTATGCTGAAGTTTTTGTCTTTATAACTGGAGAACTTCAGCCCCGTATGCTGAAGTTCCCCATTTACAAAGACCTATTTACTAGAGCTGAAGTTCACAAGCTACTTCAGGCCCGTCTACTATAGAATGCTGAAGTTTTGCGTGATTGTCTTTGCTACTTCAGTCCCGTATGCTGGAGTTATGCACAAAAGCGGGTACGAATGCAAATTTTTTTACAAAACGGGTATAAGTTAAAACGTGGCACAAAAAGTGGGTACGGATGCAAAATCCCCGGTTTTAATATGGACTACGGTATGATATTTTGGGAAATTATCTGAATATAAGAGTTTTCTTTTTTGGAATTGATTTGAGGCGCATGTTTGAGTTGATAACAGCTTAGTGTGCAATTGATTATGATATTAAGAATCAATTGAAAAGGGTATGAAGTCAGTAACATGGAATGAAAGAGTATGAGCTGAGATTTTGGCTAAAGGTGTAAAAGTAGCCATGCTGTAACACGTAATAGTAGGCTATGTGTGTGAACTTTAATTTTGATTCAGCTTTGCAAGTTCATTTGTGAGCCAGTGTTTTATTTTAATACATGATGTTTCTTTCTTCCCGAAGTCATTATTTTAAGTACTTGAATAAGCTTTGAGCAATATTAACCTACAACATCAGTAATGGACTCTTAAACGTATTTTTGAAACTTAGAGAAATAATAGAAAATCTAATTCGAATCAAGACATGTTCACTCGTGACTTTTCTCAAATCTTAGAAAAGATGAACAATTAATGAACATCCTAGCTCGCTTTAGGCGCAATTAATAAATCATCGTGGCCATGGGTACGGTTTTCGTGGCATGGTCACGAAATGTAAATCCCATTCAGGTGTACATTTCATGTGACCCGACCGTAACTTCTAATAATAATAAAAATTAACATGTTGTAAATCGCGAGTGCGTTTCACGTGGTGCGATTCACAATGTTTACAAAAACGAACGAGTGCGCGGTATCGCAACTTGTTCAAACAAATTTCATAAATATTAAAAGCGGTTAAAAAGTTAAAAATGCACAATATGTTTCAAATACGTAATAATTAAATAATTAGGTCAATTATTAATAGTTGACGATCGTGCTAAAATCACAAAACTCGGGAGTGCCTCACCCTTTTCCGGGTTAATAGAATTTCTTACCCGGTCTTCTGTGTTTGCGAACCAAAAATAAAGTCAAATTTCCTAAATTTGGGATTTTAAAATAAATCGGTGAGTTGGGACACCATAAATTATTCTAAGTGGCGATTTTGAAATAAATAAATAATCCTATTTTGATTAACATCACTTTAATTGGAAAAATTCCCTATCTACTCGGGAAAAAGGAGGTGTGCCAGCTCTGGATCGCAAATGCGACATCTGCAGCTTGTTTTCAGTTGTGTAATTCGGGTTTTGATTCATTTTGTGATATTTTGAACCCTAGGTCCGAGAATGAGAGATTTTAAGAGAGGAATTTTATCTACAATCATTGGGTAAGTGCCCTTGTTCAATTTCTATGTATACTTGATGATTTTATTTGAGTTTTAACAGCAAAATGGTGAGAATCAAAGTGAGAAATTGGGAAATTTGTAAAAATTTTCAAAAATGAATAATGAGGATTTGGAGGGTGATTTGTTATCGGAATTTGATAATTTTGGTAAGATTGAACTCGTATCGAAACGGGTGTTCGGATTTTGTGACTTTTATCGGATTTTGAGGTGCGGGTCCGGAGGTTGACTTTTTAGTTTTTGTTAAAGATCGAAGCTTTATTATCCATAATTATTTTCTGTGACTTTTATTTATGGTTTGAAGTTATTTTGGCTAGATTTGAACCTCCCGGAGGTTGTTTCACTCGAGAAATTCATTTTAGAGTAACAATGTAGCTTCTTTGAGGTAAGTATCTTGCCTGATCTTGAGTGGGAGAAATACCCCTTAGGAATTGAGTATTTTATGTTAATTGTATCGTGTAAAGTCCGTGCACGCGTACGTGCGCATGCTTACTAGTTTCACCTCTACGTGTTTTATCATGTTCCATTCTTGCTGCCTAATTGACTCTTGTGTGCCTTAACTTAAATTGTTGACTCTTCGATTGTCATGCCATCCTTTCCTAACTGCTTATCTTTATTTAAAATTGTTAGTATCTCTTTTGTAATTGTTTATCCTTAATTGAGGCCATGATTACCCTTTTCTTTGCTTATCCTTAATTGTAATTGTTGTGCCCCTTTTGTGAGTGCTAAATCCTAAATGAAGTTAGTTATCCTTTATCATAGTTGCCTTATCCTTATTTGGAATTATCGATTCGCGATATGTCCCTTGTTGTTGAATTGCACTTATGTGGAGGTTACTGCTACACAGTATCTCTTCCTTGTGAGCTATTGCTAGGTGGTACATTATTTTCTGTTGTGTCTTTCCTTGTGAATTTGTTTCTTCCGTTTCTTTGAGTTCTAGAATTTCTGAGTTGATTTATTTGTCGTACTCTTGTATTATTGTCGTTGTTGTACTTGTTGTTGTGATGCACGAGGTTTATGCCGTGCGGTTGTTATTGTGATGCACGAGGTTTCTGTCGTGCGGTTGTTATTGTGATGCACGAAGTTTTTGCCATGCAGTTGTTATTGTGATGCATGAGAGTGCGGATGTTATTGTGTTGCACTGGGTTTCTGCCATGCTATTGTTACTATTGATATTTGCATATGCGGCATGAAAATGCATGCTATATATGTGGGTTGCGCATGTGGTGAGACAAGGTGGGAACATTATTATGCACGTGCGGCGAGACAAGGTGCGCATTTACTTTATTATTGCGCACGTGGCGAGACAAGGTGGGCTATGTCGAGAATTGATTGTGATGACTTGTGGTGACCTGGGGTATTGTTATTGTTGTTATTTGTGTAGTGGTGTGCCTACCCTGTGTGTGTTATACCGTGTTCATTTCATTGTGATCGTTTCTTATGTGTCATTCATTGTTTTTATTCTTATTAGTGGGCTTGAACTGTGATAGAACACTGGCACAAATATACACGTAGTTAATCACCCCTAATGATTCAAGAAAATGGATCCTGATGTTATTGATCAATTCTACATACCCTCATCTGGTTCTATTGGCACGTGCGTCGTCCATGCATTTATTGGTTGTAATGAAGGCACAAGATGCCAAATATTTAGGGTTCACAAATTGGGAGCCGTGAATTATGAATATTTTGAGGTTTGGTACCTCGTGGAGATTATTGGATAAAATTTGATGTGAAAGTGGTTATTATCATCTAGTTGCTACTTGTCATTCCTTTAATTGTTTTCACCTGATTTAAACTGCATTCACCTTACTCTTCTATGTTTGCGCTATTAATGGTAGTTTCTATTTCCTATGGTAAGAACGGTATCATTATTGTCATTATACGTAGTTTTGTTGTATTCTATTAGTTCTTCACTTATACTTGTTCAGGTTATTTAGTTCAGTAGGTGCCTTGACTGTTCCTCGTCACTAATCCACTGAGGTTACTCTTGATACTTGCCGGTTACCACTATGGTGTACTCATACTACACTTCTGCATATTTTTGTGTAGATCCAGGTATTTCGGAGTCAGTCGATCGTTAGCTCGCCGTTCAGACTTTACTGTGAAGACTCAAGGTAAACCTGTTGCTGTTTTCGCAGGCTTCGGAATCACCTTCTTTGTTCTATTTACACTGTTTATCCTTGTTTCAAAACAGTTGTATTTAGAGGTTTTTCTAGCATACTCAATAGAGCTTATGACTTGTACTACTGATTTTGGCAATTTTAATTATGTATAAGATTTTTATCCCCTATTCTTCGTTGATGGTTGATTTCTTCTAATAATCCAGTAAGTGTTAGGCTTACCTAGTCTTAGAGGCTAGGTTCCGTCACGACATCCTAAAGAGGAAAACAGAGTCGTGACAGCCAATCTCCACTTCTACGCCCAATGCGCCGCATATGCGACCACACAAGAGCGAAAAATAACCCCGCACTTGCGACCACTGCCCACTTCCTTCCAAGTCGCTTCTAGGATTCCCTGGTCGCTTCTGCGAGCTCGCACTTGCGATCAAAACTCCGCAGGTGCGATCGCACCAGGCCTGGTTCACTTCAGCAGTCTCCAAAACTCCAAAATCCAATCCGATTTTGATCCGAATCACCCCCGAGGCACCTGGGACCTCAACCAAACATACCAACAAATCTTAAAACACAATATAAACTTAGTCGAGTATTCAAATCGCATCAAACAACGCTAAAACCACGAATTGCATATCGATTCAAGCCTAATGAACTTTTAAATTTCTAACTTCTATATTTGATGTCGAAACTTATCAAATAACGTCTGATTGACCTCAAATTTTGCACACAAGTCACAATTGACACCACGGGCCTACTCCAACTTTCGGAACTCCAATCCGAGCCCGGTAACCACAAAGTCCACTCTCAGTCCAACTTATAATTTTTCAACTTTCACCATTTCAAGCCTAATTCAACTACGCACCTCTAAATCACAATCCGGTCATGTTCCTACGTCTCAAATCGCCCACGAAGCTAACAGAACCATCAAAACTCCATTTCGGAGTCGTCTACACATAAGTCAATATCCGGTCGACCATTTCAACTTGAACTTTCAACCTTGAGACTAAGTGTATCAATTCATTCTGAAACTTTTGCGGACCCGAACTAACTACCCCGGTAAGTCACATAACAATAATTAAGCAGTGAGTGAACGGTTTAGATAAACGGGGCTACAACTCTCATAAAGACTGGCCAGATTGTTACATAAATGTCTTGCCTAGCATATCTACCAACAAACATCCCTGATTACAGATATTATTTTTTCAGTTGTGGACATAATAAAATGGATGCCTGGTAGACCAGCATATAACTGCTGAATTTATTGTTCAGAAGATCTGGTTTTCAATTGGTCATTTTTATATCATAGCAGTGTTGTGTGGCAACATATAGGTTGGCTCGCCATAAATGAAAGCGTCCATCGCCTTCGCCATACTGTTTTTATTTAGTACGTAGCTTTTCCTTCTGACTTTGTTAGGTTTGTTCACTCATTAGTCTTTTATTTCTTGTAGCTGAATGAAAATGAAACTACTTGTATGTCTTTTGTTGTTCTTACACGTGTATATGTGAAGTTGAGAACAACTGAAACATTTGAATGAATGCAACAAAAGAAGTGTCCGGGTAACGACATAAAGAAAAAAGTTCATCTGCACCAACTTTTGTTTTTATTTGTCCACTATTAACTTTATATATTTCTTAAAAAATAACGAATAAAGTGTATAATTTACCATAATATCAATATTAATTTCTGTATAGTCTTAATAAATTTGGAAAATAATTTGGAATGAGTAATTAATGCTAACGACAAAACAAGAAAAATATACTTCCTCCGGTCCACAATAAGTGATTTTTTAATTGTTTTCACATTAAGAATTCACCTTTTAATATTAATTAGCAATGAAATTGATCATATTAACCTTTATTATCTCTTCACATATATAAAAACTCCAAACACATAATCCAACATTATTTACTCCAAGGGCAGTGTAGGAAAAAAAATGATAAATTCATTTTTGAAATCTGAAAAAATCACTTATTTTGGACCACAAAAAAAGATAAAAAATTACTTATTGTGGACCGCAGAGAGTATTATTTATCTCATAATATGCGAAAAGTAATAAATAAAAATAAAAATTTATTTTTAGAATACTTCACAATTAAAAGTGCACAGATGGAGTAATTCAACAAGAAAAAATGGACTATCTATTTGGTAATTGCCCTCCCTTATGGGAAATAACTAAATGCAAGACTTGGTATGGTAGTTAATTTCCTGATTTCCTAACTTATCAAGGAACTACATTATTGTATTCCGTGTCGGAGCTAGGGGCGCAAGGAGGTTTATTCGAACCCCTTCATCTAGAAAGATGTAAGGTTAATTATTTTTTGTATTTATATATACCAGATATTGAATTCTTTTAACTTCTTAGTATATTCACTTTTTGATATCTTGAACCCCTTGATAAAAATTTTAACTTCACCAGTGATTGTGCTTATCCATGCTCTACTTCCGAGCCTTTTATCTGTCACCCCGTCTACGCACACGAAATGCACAAGAAAACTGAAGAAAGAGATACGAGACTTTGTTTTCTATAAATATTCTTATTATATACAACACTTAGAATAAACGTAAACATTACTTCAATATGAAAGTAATAATTAAAACCTCATATCCTTAAATCCAAATTAGAGTGTATACTAGCTTAATTTGAACAATAGGTGGATATTACTTGCATAAAATATTGTGTAGGTCAGCGTTTCTTCCTTCGTACCTTGTAATTTTGCCAAGGATATGATTGTGAAAATCCACTTTCTTTTAGTTCCACTCTCTTCGCTCGAGTTCAGAACTAAAGTGTGATTCTTTTGGACACAAAAGATTGAAATAGATGGAAAAAAAAATTGGTAACTTTTTTTATGTATAACGCCCTTTAAAAGGACGCTATACTTTAACGTTCGCTTTGTCCGTTAAAGTATAATGCGGTAAATAACCGTGTTATACTCAGTGTTTGCATTTTAAGGTATAACACTCTAAAGAAATGCACTATACTTTGAAAATTTCCTTCTCCCTATGTACGGTCAATTTCCTTCTCTATTTTATCCTTCTCTTTCTTTTCAATTTTCTTTTCTATTTTCAGTAGTTCTTCTCTTTACTTTGAAAAATTACATTTTCTAAAAATATTTTTTCAAAAAAAAAAAAAAATACTTTTGATGCTAAATCATTTGTGCTAATTAATTTAAAATAACGTTTGAGCAGTAATTAGTGTTTGACCTAGTTTTTAAAAGTTATTTTTAAGTGTATTTTTTAAATGATTTTCAAAAATATATTTTTGGGAAGAAACTATTTTTTTCTGCTTATCAAAAATTCCTTCTGCTTCTACTCAAAAGTATTTTTTTTGTTCCTTCTAACATCTTGTTTGGATGGTTGTTACATGTGATGAAATGTGCCGCCTTACGTAATGATCGATTTGATGTGGTCTTACCTTATCTTTTCTCTTAGTTCACCCTTCATTATTATTAAATAATTTTATTTTATCATATACCATATCTTTTTCTATAATAATTTTATTCCGTATCATAATTTTTCTTTATAATATTATAAATTTATTCTTCATATTGTTGGTGCGTGATATCATGAAACAACAACATACGATACTATCTATCCAACCATTGTATTTATCAAATGATACAAGACAATACAATACAATACAATGCATTATAAAATGATATGTAACAACTATCTAAACAAGCCGTTAGAAGGAACAAAAAAATATTTTTGAGTAGAAGCAGAATGAATTTTTAATAAGTAGAAAAAAATAACTTCTTCCCAAAAATATATTTTTGAAAATCATTTAAAAAAATACACTTAGAAATAACTTTTAAAAACTAGGTCAAACACTAATTACTGCTCAAAAGTTATTTTAAATTAATTAGCACAAATTATTTATCATCAAAAGTATTTTTTTTTTTGAAAAATATTTTTAAAAAATATAATTTTCTAAGTAGAGAGAAAAGAACTAATGAAAATAGAAAAAAAAAAAACTGAAAAGAAAGAGAAGGACCAATTAACGGTACATAGCACGTTGACCGTACATAGGGAGAAGGAAAATTTTAAAGTATTAGCGCATTTTTTTAGAGCGTTATGCGTTAAAATACAAATATTAAGTATAGCGCAGTTAATTATCGTGCTATATCTTAACGAATAAAATTAACGTTAAAATATAGCACTTTTTAAAATGACGTTATATATAAAAAATTTACTAATTTTTTTTCCACCTATTTCGATATCTTGTGTCCAAAAGAACCACACTGGTTCTGGACTCCTGGGCCTGTTTGGTACGTGTTAAGAATATGAATCTCTTGCATGGGCAAACTTACCAATCACCATGCAATCATCTCTCTTTGCAGTGTCATTGTCGTTCCATTATTGAATCGGATTTTGACAAGACACATTACTAGGACACGTGGCCACTGCGACGTCAGTCCCCAAAGAAAACGCAAGTCAAATAAACAAAACAAAAAAATTAGAGGGGGTCAAACTTCTTGAATAAAAAGAATACAATTTAAAAAATAATTGGAATCATTCCGAAAAAAATATGTGACCCGGCTCTGCATAAAAAGATCCGATTATATATCATATATGTGGATATATATTGTGTATTAAGAACAAAAAAATACGAATATGATCGAATGGTAAAATTTCTCTTTGCCAAGGAGAAGATGCGGGTTCGATTCCCGCTATCCGCCCAAGATCCAAGACAAAATAATTTTATTACCANCGGATATGGTCGAATGGTAAAATTTCTCTTTGCCAAGGAGAAGATGCGGGTTCGATTCCCGCTATCCGCCCAAGATCCAAGACAAAATAATTTTATTACCATTTATTTATTATTGAATTTCATAAATAGCATTAAATATATCCTTAAAGATCATTGAAACAAAAGAAGATGTACTGAAGATGATGACAGATCAACATGACATTGCAACTATTCTGGGGAAGTTTGAGAGGCAAGGTAAATTCCAAATACATAAGGCATATGTATGTATAGGGTGGAATGGAAAAGTATGCACTTGCACTCACAAATTTATCTAAGATTCAAGTTTCATCTATGGTTGGCTATAATCAAAGATTAACAACTATAAAAAGGCTTTCTAAATTTGGCATACAAGTGCAGACAAAGTCTGTATTCTGTGGGCAAGATGAGGAAACGTTTGAGCATCTTTATTTTGACTGTCGGTGTACAAACAAACTGTGGGAGAGGATTTTAAAATGGCTAGGACACACAAGACAGATAAAAGAATAGAAGCATGAATTGAACTGGATCAACATCATGGCAAATAAGAAAGACTGTAAAGCAGAGATGACCAAGGCAACTTTTGCAATGATTGTGTATTGCATATGGCGTAAAAGAAATGCGATGAGATTCAATAAAGGGAGATACAATATTGATGGAATATGGAAAGAGATTGCAATGCATATACATATACAGGGAAGGAAGAAAATTAAATGGGGGCCAAGATTGAAACATGTAGATAATATACTTTAGTATAGAATGTAGTATGCTTACTTAATATAGATATACTTGTAATTAAAATGAAAGATTAACGGTCCGTGTTAATCTAATTTTGTAATAACTTTTTTGATGGAATAAAAGTAAATTTTCGTCAAAAAAAAATTTGGGTTTCCATATTCGGGAAGTAGCTACCTTGTGTACGTCTAAGTTTTGAATAGAGTGGAAACATAATTAGCTTTTGGTATAAAAATCTACTTTTCTCGATAGTTCTCTTTAATTGTTTCCGGTCCGAGTCATTTTCCGGATAAAGTTCTTCTTCACCAATAAAGGAACACAAATTATCCGGTTTTTCTGATCTTGTCCGCCTTGCACAAATATACTGCTTATTGCTAACACAAATTACACATATCACTACACCCTCTGGTCTCTTTTAATTATTATCTTTAATTATTTTCACGCTTACCTTTTAGTATTAATTAATAATAGAATTAACTATTAACCTTAATTTATTTATTAAATATATAACAAACACTCCCTAGGCTTATTACTCTAAGGCCAAGTTTGGAAAAAAGTATATTTAATTCTTTCTTGATATCTGAAAAAATCAAATATCGCAGGCCACAAAAAAAAGTTCACAAAATCAATTAAAGTAAATCGGAGAGAGTATCGTTCAAAAGTGAGGTGAGATAATTGAGATCTCGTGTTAGAACTCTGAGAACGAAAAAACTGCTAATAGGGAGAGGCCATAGGTAGAGCGAGTTCAGATTAGTTAGGACAGTAAATTTTCGGATACGGAATATATAGAGGAACAAAAGTGTGTCTCTATATCTATATATCTAATATATATCATAGCTTTGAAAAACTTGTTACTCCACATAAGAATAGGAAGTGAAATCATTCTACGTATTTCCTAGCTAATTCATATTAACCCAATATCAATAAACATTAAATTTTGTTCCAATAAGCTTCGAGAATCTACTTTCCGTTACTTGGACAATTTGTCTTACCAAAATGAACACCATGCCAATGGAACTTAGCAAATCATGAGCGGATTATCAATAAGTTTGGAGATTTATAGCCAAATTCTAGAGTGAAATTCGCTAGAGTCTCAACTAGAAATCACTTATATCGAAATAAAGAGATTAGAGTATATGAAGAATTATTTTTATTTATTGAGCTCCAATATACTAATCGGAGAAAGTTGAAATGTTGGAAAACAAAGTAAAATTAATTAGTTGGGTTATTTTCTATTTTATTTTTCATTTCTTGGAATAAAATGAAATAACGGCAGCAAGAAAAACAAAAAGAAAATGTGGATGCAACTGTCGATTTGTCTAATTTGACAATGTCTAGAGGTGCATAAAGTTTATCAAGAAGCACCAAAAGAGCAATTTTAGTTCTTTCCACCTTTGAATGAAAGCACAAATTGACACATTCAAGTATATTTCACAACTAATATGGAAGTGAAAACGAAGCCTAGCTGCAACACTGAAAATATTAATTGAGCCGAAGACCGCTAGTAGTTAAACATCAATATTCATTCATCCACTCAATGGTACAGATTTTTTTTTTCAAATCCAAATCCATCCACTCTTTCTACCCCTGTATAGACTTATTCATAATTATATATTCACGGCTCAACAATATTTTTATATAGATATAATTAAGTAAATATAAGTATTTTTTAAAATTTAAATATCACATAATTTGACATGATATTCGAACAAACAAAAATTTTGAGTATAAGTTTCACCGACGTCTAATATAAAATAAGAATTTTTATGTGCCTAGTATATTAAAAGAATTAGGCTGACAATGAGAGTATAATGTTGAAGATATTATTAAGTGAATAAGAATACACCCCTCTAAAAGTAATGCGGTAGTCATACAATTCAACAATTTACGCCTAACTTATATATGCTTTCATGCAATTAAGAACTTCATAGGTAACAATATTACATGATCCAAGTAATAGTGATAATAACAATAATCAAATAAGCAATAATACTTAGGGAAATAATATTAACAAATATAACAATAGTAATAACAATAACACTAATAATAATGAGAACATTGTGGCAATGATGGTTGTAATTGTAGATAGGGTTTGTGACAAGTTTGCTTCAACTTGAGATGCAATCAAGTCCATAACTTAAAATTTGACAACGAAATCTAACAAAGTTGCCGGTTATTAAATGCATCTTAGTCGTTAGTTTCAAGAGGTAACGTACTTTGTGGCCAAAAGGAGAAAATTTTGTACGACTACTAAAATTGTACATTGATCTAGCCCCAATTCTCTAAAGTCCCTTCAATATGTGACTGTTGACGTTGTAGACGTGCTTACAATTTTGACATTTATATGTTTAACTCACTTTTACAATGTACGGGGATCACAAAAATGGATTGAGATGCAAAGGACCATATGTATTATGTACTTCAAAAATCCAAATAAAGAAAAAGAAATAGAAGAGAAAACTATATTAAATTAGCAAGGACCAGAAAATGATTTAACTCATTCACTTGGTACTAGAGAAACATTTTGAAATTGTTTAATTACGTAATATCACGATCCAATTCTTCCTCCGTAAGACGTAGCAACTAAGTAAGCTTAACAACTGCGGAAAAGAAAACGAAATAAAAGCAGTAATTAACAACTAAGTTTCAACAGATAACTATATACTGATAAAATGCCGCTCGGCATGTACAAGAAAACCAAACACTCGAGTATAACAACATTTCCTAAAACTCGGTAGTCATAAGTCACAAGCTTCTAGGAGATAACTAAGGGTCTTTTACATCAAAGTCTAAGGATAACATGGAAAGAAAACAACATAGGAGGAAATGGAGGGCGACTCCGAGGTTTACGGATGCTGCAGATGTACCTTGAAGTCTCCGTAGCAGCAGCAAGTACTCTCAGCTAATAGCAGGGCTGGTAAGAGGTACATGTATCTGCACGCAAAACATGTGCAGAAGAGTAGCATAAGTAAAGCACAACGGTACCCAGTAAGTGCCAGGCCTAACCTCGGTAGAGTAGTGACAAGGTCAGGTCCGGGCCCTACTGGGATATAATAATAAGATAGAAGATATAATAACATGAAGAAAGATTGAGAATTAAACCAAAAGAATTCGCGGAGAAATAACAACACAACCACAATGAGATAAACAACATGGGCGCTCCCAAGATACCGTCTTGTAGTCCCAAAAGTAAATACTCAACAGGGGATCTCTCGAGATACCGTCTTGTAGTCCCAAAAGTCAATATGCAAGGAGATTTCCCGAGTTGCCGCCTCGTAGCCTAAAAAGTAAATGTGCAAGGGGATCTCCCGAGGTACCGCCTCGTAGTCCCAAAAGTAAATATGCATGAGAATCTCCCGAGGTACCGCCTCGTAGTCCCAAAAGTAAGCACACAGCTCGAATTGAAGGAAAACAACAATTAACACCAAGAATTCTATAGTTAAGGCTGTTACAAATCAAGGAAAACAGGAATTCAACTAACCATGCTGCACAGATTTCAAATAAGCATTTAAGATACGTAAACATGCGATATTTGACTAAAAAGGATAATTACACATGCTGATATAAGTTAATTAAGATGTAACAAGCTACTACTAAGTGAAAACCCGGATTTTACAATAATTACCTGGTGTACGCACTCGTCACCTCGTGTACACGACGCTCACATATCACAGAAGTATCACTTCAGTACCAAATCCTAAGAGGATTTTCCCCACACAAGGTTAGGCAAGCCACTTACCTCGAACCAAACTCAATCAATCAACAAGAATGCCTTTTCCTCGACTATCCAACTTCGAATGACCCAAATCTAGCAAAAAATTATTACATACCATAAATACAACTAATCTAATTAATGAAATCAAGACTTTTAACAAGAATTTCGAAAATCGCCCCAAAAACTCAACCTGGGCCCATATCTTGGAATAGGGTAAAAGTCAGCAAATTTGAACATCTATTCACCCACGAGTTCACTCGTACTAAAATTACTCAAACCCGATGTGAAAATCTCAATCAAAACCCAAAAGTTTGGTTGAAGAACTTTTCCCATTTTTTCCAAATTTCTCAACTAAATTCTTAAATTAGAAGATGAAATTAATGATAGATTAGTGGAATATAATAAAAAATGAGTTAAGAATCACTATCCAATAGTTTCCTGTAAAAATCTCTCGAAATATCGTCCAAATCCGAGCTCTCTATCTCAAGTTTTGATAAATGGTAAAACCCTCATTTTTTTGAAATATAAACTGCTGCTCAGGTGAATCCTTCTTCGCGAACGCGACCCCACTCTCGCCTTTGCGTTGAACAAATAATTACTGACCAAAATTCCTCCTTCGCAACGCGGAGCTTCCACCGTATGCTCCTTCGCGAATGTGGGACACTCATCGCAAACGCGTAGGTTAAATACTTGATGAACCCACCCC